>JAUZST010037182.1:0-27635 GCA_034779995.1 Parotocinclus haroldoi | reverse complement strand
ACACACAGACACACACAGACACACACAGACACACACAGACACACACAGACACACACAGACACACACAGACACAGTTATAGTGTGTATTGTGATTTGTGAAGTGGAACAGATGCAATAAGAAAAGTGAATAGTGGGGCAGTTCCTTCAGAAGAGAAACTTGAGGATACACCAAAATGATGTATTATTATTGAACTGACAGCAGTCTACAAAAATGCCACTAGAGTCTAGAACGCAACCTGTCCTGCTGCTAGACACTCAAGACAGTAGAAATCTGAGTGAGAGAGTGAGGACGAGCATTTTGCGCAGACAATGAAAGCAGCCCTGAATCGAAGCTCCTAATCCCCCCCGCAATCTCATTACAAGGTCTGTTGAATATCATATGAAGCCCCATTCTACTGAAAGAAGAATGAAAAGGGTCCACTGTTCTTCAACTCAAATCTCAGATATTGCTGTTAAATATTGCAATATTTGACCTGATATTCTGCTTTGTACAATGAAATCATTAGTAGCAAATTTGCGCTCTTGCAGACAGCATTGCATTAGGATGGTTGAGCTATAAATACCCAAAATAAAGCAGGGTGTGCATTCATATTTTGTGAAAAGGTGGCCAAAGTCTATCATGCGAAGGAAGCTACAAGAAGTGGCAAAAATCCCAGTACACAGGAAGTTGTCTTTGGCATGTTTCACGGCATGAACAAAAATCCGCAGGTAAAAATTGCTTTTAGAAGTCAACACAGATCCTTCACAACAGTTCTGAATGGTGCAATTTGTGGTTCAAGCTGGAGGAGGTTTCGTGATGTTTTTGGGGTGTTTTGATTATGCATTTTGAAAACTAAGACTAAGCTGGTGCTGGAAACCTGCTTATTATCTCACCAAGGAACATAACACTCCTATCCCTGCATTCCAATATTTTAAACAATTGTCATGTTCACAGGGCTGCAAATATGAGGAGCAGTCACACATCTGGACTAGACTGCATAATATCCAGAAGTGAATCCTACTGGAAATATGTGAGACTTCCTAGAACACTAAGCAATATCAAACACTGAACATTGTCACCTACATCCACAAACTTGTCTTGTCCATGCCAAATCAAATCTCAGATGTTACTCATCCTTGTGGAGGTATTACACACTAATGGTAGGTTTAATTTAGAACGCTTCATTTCTTTTAGAAAGTCAAATTTTTTTCTGGTGAGCTTATTTTAGGATAAAATTTCATTACATGGGTACTACACTACAATATTATTATAAAAAGATATTTCTCTATGGCTAGAAAGTAAATACGTTTTGCAATTTAGGTGTTTGGGTATTTCAGCTGCAGACATTGTTAATTTGCTATATATTAGTGGTTCCTCAAAACACTAGTTTGCATATTTTCTGGCGTGCTAGAGCCACCCATGTCAATGTTAAATACTTATTATGAAATCTATATGAGTAGATGCAACAATGTGGTAGATCACACAAAATGGAAAAATGAAGTTGGCAAAGTTGGCTACATGTGCTTTGTTTTAACATTTGTTACCAACATCCAAACTTCACCAAGAAGCAATGTCAGAGCAAGAAATGTTTGTCAGATGCTGGGTTTCCATGTTTAAGATCGGGATTAGTGGGTACCAGAAGAATGCTACAGCTTGTGACTATACTGACTGCTGAAGAGCTAGTAGGGGAATAATGGAGTCTGGGGTTATTTTTCATGAAACATTTGTGAAAGAAGGGATTGTTCTAAAGAGTGTGGTACTATAATAAGATGCCACTGTTGCAACATGTTAATTCATGAAATGTCTTCTTTCCTAGATATTCCACAATCAACTGTGAGTAGTATTATTAAACACTTGGAGCATTTAAGAAATTCAGAAACTCAGCCACAAAGAGACAGAGCACTAAGTTACAGAGTGGGTCTCAATGCTCTGCGTTTTGAATAACAGCAGACGTCCAAACATCCCCTAGCATTAAGAAAAACTGTGGAACTTAATGGCTTAGTTGCTACATGGAAGCCTTCCATCACCAAGCATAATACCAACAGTATGCCACCACTGCATTCTGAAGCAATGGAAACTTGTTCTGTGGAGTGATTAATCGCTCTTCAATAGTTGACATTTGAATGGAAGTTTTGGACATTGTGCAAACTATAAAGTGTGGTGGAGGAGAGATAAAGCAATGGGGTTGTTTTCATGTTAAGGCCTAGGGTCCTTAATTACAGTAAGGGGAAGTTTAAAGCTTCAACATACCAAAAACCTTTGGAAAATATTGCCCTTCCAAACTGAGTGATAAGTTTAGGGAAGGCTCTTTTCTGTTCCACCATGACTATGCTCCAGTGTCTTAAATCCATGGCTGAGTGAGTTCAGTTTGGAAGCCTTTACTATCTTACACAGAGCCCTGACTTTAATCTCAAACAACTTCGGGATGAATTAAAATAGCAAAAAATTTTAAACGAAAATTTCACATGCACATACAGTACTATTCAGACCCTTTGCTATGGCAGTGCAGTGGCGAAATGTAGCTCTGGAGATTTCTCCTGATCATTTCAACACCATGCATCAATTAGCATCTACCTGTGAGCAATTCATTTGGAAAAAAAATCTCAGAGCAAAAACCAAGGAGAAAAGGAGGAGAAGAAAAGAACTGTCTGTAAAGCTCAGAGACAAGATTGTGTGGAGACACATGTTTGGAGAAAGCTACAAAAACAAATTAAATATAAAAAAAAATATTTAAAAAAAACCCCTTCAAGAACACAGTGGGATCCATAATTCTTAAATGGAAGAGGTTTGGAACAACCAGGACTCTTCATAGAGCTGACTGCCCCACCATGTAATCGGGGGAGAAGCACTTTGGTGACAGAGGAAACCAAGAACGCAATAGTCACTCTGGCTGAGCTCCAAAGATACCCTGTGCAGCTGGGAGAAACTTTGAGAAGGACAAACTTCTCTGCAGCACTACACCAATCTAGGCTTTATGGCAGAGCAGCCAGACAGTAATCTCTACTTAGTCAAGTTTCTACCATCTTTCTAAAAAATCTTATTTTGATTTGCTTTATTAAGATCAAACATAAAACTAAAACAAATGTAGGCAATTAGGCTAACTAACTCAAAGTAGCTGTGTAAAATGTTGCCTCTTATCCACTTGTGGTTCTGTCAGCTCTTGCCTAGGTTTATATTGAATTGGCTTTAATTACCCATTTTACCTGGGGTTGATCTGATGGTTACACATTGTTTATGAGTGTGTCCATGCATTGTGTTAATCGTTGTCCACGGGATGTTTTGCACAGTATTTCATAAATTACTGCTAACTGTAATTAAACCATGACTCAAGTTAGATAGGATTAATGATCCCAATCTCCTTCTATAATGCTGCTGGAATTGCTCCTCACACAATGTACTCTATAAAATGAGCCACTGTGTTGAAAATTATCAGTTTGCTATAAATAAAAGTGATCACAGGAATGTTATGGTGTAGTACTCACAAACAGTACTGGTACCTATCTTGTATCAAAATTATTATTAGTTATTATTATTATTATTATTAAGTATTAGTATTGTAATAGTCATAGACGTGTGTGTCAACAACCTAAATCTAAATCCTTTTTTACACTTTTGCTTGAGACTTTAGCAATAATCTATAGACATTTGATTTATGAGTGAATGCAAGCCACATGTGAAGCTCTGGGTCAAACTGATTTAGCAGTTCAATTACCAGAATGACTTATGTACGAACAAAGGCTTGTTTTAAATTAGGTCACTGTTGGCCATTCTGTGTTAAATGGCTGGGACAATCCCATAATGTATGAATTTGTGAATTAATCACAAATTTTTACCATTTAAACTGTTAACTCATTGAAATCCTTTGTATGCCTGATTAAATAGGGTCACACCAAGTTGAATGGGTCTTTAATGATAATTATATTAACAGATGTAATCAAGTGAATTGCCAAAAGTGGGACTGTGGTTGTGCAGTCGTTAAACTACTAGATTATTGTCCAGAAGGTCCAGAATTGGATTGTCTGGATTGTTCATCGCAAAATTGTTTAGTTGTAAAGCACTCTAGATCACTGTGGTAAAGGAAAATGTAAGTGTAAATAATACAGGTAACAGGGTAGTGACAGAACCACTAGCTGTGATTGACACAACCACTACGGATGCATCACTTTTGGGATGTGCACCCTTGTACCAGTTGCAGCAAGTATAAACACAAGATTCTGAATAGAGTTTTGTAAGGTACCTAAGTATAACTGACTAAAAAATATATCGCTTACTGATGAAATATCCCCTAATTTATGTGAGCATTGTATATAGATAACACAGAAGATAAATTCACACATTTTTCATTTGCTAGGCTGTTTTAAGTGCAGTGCACTGCAGTGAGTAAAAAGTATTTTTCTTTTTTAAGTATTGTAAGTAAAAGTACTTAGTTACAGAAATAATCAAAGTACAGATATAAAAAAATATATATGAAGTAACTTCTTACCATTTATGGCATTTAGCAGACGCCCTTATTCACAGTGACTTACAACTTGCACAATCTTAAAATTCCAGCAGTCCAAGCCTTTTACCACCTCTGCACACCACAGAAAGACTGAGGAAAAACCATGTCCAGGGCTGTGGAAACAAATCCCAAGTAAGCAGAAATTGTTTAAGCCTATAACGGTGTGCACACCTAATGTCAAAGAGACATAAGTTTAACCAGTTTAGTGTTGCCTGAAGATACACACCACTCTGGACCCAACAGTGGTAACAGTAACATTCACTTATATCAGAGCAAGGGTTTATATGATGCAAAAGGTTGAGGTGATGGCTCAAAATCACCGGCATTAAAAATGTTCCACAACAAAGACAGGAACACAACTGAAAACCTGATGAAAAAAAGCCTTATTCTTTCAGCCTCTGGAAAAAAACAAGTTAGATGGTCCTATTTGTTATCATCTGACATGAAGTAAGACCCTGCTTCATAAAGTCTGTATCAAGGTCAAAACTTGTTAATGTATTGGCTAAAGCTGCATTTCACATGACTAGCTACTACTCACACACATGCTGTGACTCTATACAAATAATCCACATGTTTAAGCTATTAGATTTTATCTTTTAGAAATCCATAATTTAATTAAAAATATATGTGCAATAACCTCAACTCAAAACTCATGATGTAGTGATAAAAGATAGCAAACACCATTCTAAGATTTGTGTTCACTATTCTCCTAAGTTATCCTCCTCACCAGGAGGATAATCCACCATCCTTTTGGGACCTGGAAGCCCTTAAATGTCAGTAGACAAAAATAACAATCAGATGTCCCTATTTTTAGATGCTTTTCTATTTGTGGCAGTATTCCTGTCCAGGCAGATCCAGGTGTCCTTCCAGGTCACAGAGCAGAACCAAGCAGAGTTCTTTAAAGCCTTTTAGAATGCACTGCAATAAGAACTACTGTGAATGGGAACCAGGTGGCACTCATTGACCCCCCCATTTTACGTTTAGCACATCTTTTTGAAACTAGTATAAAAATGCATGAAACCACTTTCAAAATAAATGGTATCAATCACAGCCCCCATTTTCATCTTAAACCACATTATCTTTGAGAGCTAAGCAAGCAGAGGGTAACATGGGAAGACTTGATACTACATCAAACTGATACAAATAATTCATAGGTTTTCAAAATGCCAGTGAGAAAATCCAAAACTGAATCTAATCACAAAGTTATGAAGTAATATAAACATCTAGCATCCACCATCACTAGTTGTCCCTTTGATTTACTGGTGCCATGTTCAAGCTTAAACCAGAAAAAAAAATACTAATACTAAAATACTAACCTTAGTTTTTTCAACAAAAAAAAATGTTAGCTTCTCTCATTGATGGCAGGTGACCTTCATGAATATTTAATTAACATTTACTTATTCAAAGCTACTTACAATTGAGCAGAGTCTAATTTAGGTTTAAAAGCCTTGCTTAGGGCTCACCACTGAGAGCCTGACATTTGGGCATTTCAACTCAACAATTTACCAAGCAAACAGATTGTAGGAAGATGGTCATTCCCTGAAATTTCGTCAAATTCGGTCCTCTGTGCATTATGACACGAAAAAAAAGTCTTGTTAACCCCCAAAGATAGAAAACAGTGAGAACCACTGCAGAGTACTATACTTTTCCACATATGCTGAGCACCCAGGTAGCAGCAAACTGAGCAGTAGTACAGAATGCGCAATTGGACTAAGCTTGTGATTATTTTTCATTTTTAATACGGTACAGGTCATTTTCGAGACTTGAAGAGTCATCCAATATGAATTACTAAGGCACCCTCCATTATTTAAGTGATTCCTGAAAGTGAGAAGCACCTGTTGGAAATGAGATGAGGGCAAGTTGTGTGGTTCTCCCTTGCTGAGATGCCATGAGATGCACCTTTTGTGGAGACTAGATTCTTTTAGCCTCCTGAGATGTCAGTTTTGCTATTAGCTGGGTCTATGGCATATGATCCACACCACAGGTGTATCCTGTTACATAACAATGGTTTGCCAGAATTATAAAGATTCATTTCTAAGCAAATACTTCCTAATCTGATCGAGGAACAAGTGAAGGCAGGATGACAACTAAAAGCTACAAAACTAATTACGAAAAGAAATGTCAACAGCAGAAGCTTTGAAAAAAGCCATCAGCTGAGTAAACTAATGATCAATCATAGCCTCTGATTTACAGAAACACACCTGAGCCAGACTGGGTTATCAGGTTTGCATCTAGACTCTAGTTTATCGGTTGCCTGCCATCACAGAGGGGCACTCACACCCATCAAACATTGAGCTTCTGTTATCTTTCTGCTCCAGATTTTCTCTCTTGCTGCAGCGTGCCACATGCTCATAAAAACTTTAACCAGAGCAACTTGCACTAGCCCAAGGAATACTTGATGTGCATGACAGATACATTGAAGGCTTAAACATACTTCATTCTTTATCCAAAATTCCAGAAGGCTCTTTTTTTTCTTCATCTCCAAGTGTAGCTATTGCAAAAATAATGCAGTGACTCACGCCACTGTATCGCTGCTGTTGAGGCTGTCAACTGCACTTTGCTGTCCTGTCTGGCAGATCCTAACTATCTATAAAAGCACAAGTGTCATAAGTATGACTAAATCAAATGTGCCTGATGCTTAGCAAGACAACTTGCATCTGTTCCTGAACACTGCAGATTAAACATAGAAAAACAGTACTTAAAATACTATTTTAGCATTCTTTTAGGCTTGGCCAAGAATGAAAGTAAACAGAAAATCCGGGGTTTTTTTTCTTTGCTTAATACCACCCTGTCACAGCAAGGCACTGACATTAATGGTTTGTGACAGAGTTTTAAACATTATGCAATGCTGGAATGAATATTATACATTTCTGTGCAGGAATTGACTAGACTTAAATTGCCTTTAAAGTGGATATGTCTGAAAGGAAAATTTGTGGGTGCACTAGCCACATTTAAAATATGCACATTGCGTCTAATACGAAATTAAAATCAAATTCCATTGTAACTTATGCAATGTCTATGCGGAGTTCATTTATGTAAACACAACACATTTGTGACTACAATGCCAAAGCTGAAAAGCTGTGATATTAGTTATTTTAATATATTGATTTGACAAGTTTATTTAATTTGTGAATATGCTGCTCACAAAAATTAGGTAAAATATTGCCTAGTTTTTGTGGGCAGTGTAGAAATCTATTCCTGTATTTTAGGCCTGCAACATGTTTCGAAACAGTTAACAGGACAGTAAATCATTTATCAATGTGTTATGTACTGTTATGTCTGCTTGTTTGTATGTGGTTAATGATCTTAGCGGAAATAAACTGTCGTGTCCTCACAGATGCCATGCCCGCTGACCGATGTACCAGCGACCTCATCACATGCATGCTATAAAGTAAAGCAATCCGGAAGTGAATGCGGTGAGCATAATCCTTATCCCATGTCGGTACGTTGGTCCTCTCGGTCTGTCTGCACATGTGGTCCGCCACTCTTCACCCTGTAGTTTAGATGTTCAGAGATTCTTGAGCCCGAGTCTCGTTTAGCCCGTATGTTTCTATTGTACATATTGTGCCTACATGAAGTTAACACAGTGTAGGTTTAGGATGCCGTACTGTTCTTTGGGAAGTGGGTTGTTTTATTTATGTTTTGGATTAGTTAAGGAACCAAACAGGTTAGGGAATAAATAGCATTTTTATTTATTTTTAGGTAAGCTAAGCTATTTTTGGGGCAGTTAGCAGGGGTTTTGTTTGTTGTACGAATTATTGATGAGAAAGCTGTTGTGTCCTTTTTTTAATTGCCTAACATTTCCTAAATGCTACATTTTGCTTCTCTTGACAAGGGCGTAACAGTTGTCATTTCTCCTCAAAACACCTAAAAGATGTCTTGCCACCAATGATACCTATTCTTGTCCTATTCTTCTTGCAAACACTTTCTTTGCTGTGCAGCAGTAAACAGTAAACAAGTATCTATTGCTGACTGATTAGGACTTCAGGCAAACCAGTCCTGTAGCCGTAAACTTTTCTTCTGCAGTCAAGCCTTTGCAATGTATGGAACATGTGGTCTTGTTGAAAATTGAATGGATGTCCCTGGAAAATGTTGCCTTAAAGGAAGCCCATTTGTGTGCTTTTCTGCATCAATGCTGCCATCACAGAAGTAAAAATGACCTTTTTTTTACAGGCACTGATACAGCATCATACCATGACAAATGGATTTGGATTTGATATTTATCTGGATATATGATATCCATATATTTGATTATGGGATATTTCAATTGAAATATTCCCTATTTTTGTGAGCAGTTTGGTTTATTCTTACAATCCTAAATAAATATTTACTATTGCTAATGTAAATATACTGCTCACAAATTAGAGGGTACTTCCAAATGAATTCTACCATAAAGAAATATCCCCTAATATTTGTGAGCAGTTTACTACACTACCGTAAAAACAATCACATATCTCATTCATGAGCTCGTTTTTTTTCCATGACTACTTTATTAAGGAAGGTTTTTGTTGTTTGCTCTACACCATGGAAGGTCACTATAAACAGACCAGCCAAATAGCATATAATCCAGAAAGCATTCTCAGGTACACACTACCTCCATTGGTATGGATGCATGTATGTTAGAATAACATTCAAACAAGCTGATCGATGTACCTTATTCTCCCCTAATAAGATGAAGATAAAAGATACGGTTTCCTAAGCTAAATGCTGGCTGCAAATCTGCACCAAGTTTCCAATCAATTTGCATATACCATGCCTGAAATAAAACCTTAGCTGATAAGCAAGCTTGAGTTATGGATATGAATCGTAATTAGAAAGGGAGAACAGCAAATGTACTGTGAACAAAAGCCTGCAGGCTTGAACAGATCCTAACGGAACAGTTTTCAGGAAAAAATCCTAATCTTGTTTTAATATGCTGTACAAAAACTAAAATAGCCCATAATGACATATTCCCATAGTTTGTTTGCAGTGTAATTTAAATAAACATAAGCTAAAAATAAAAATAAGAAAATAAACAAAAAAAAGTTCACTTATTCACTTCACTAAATCATTGACAGGGTTGTGAGAGAACCAGTGCTTTGCTGGCAGCACAGGGTACAAGGCAGGAACAATATTAGACAGAGTGCCAAGCCATTCGCTCAAGCTGTGATCTTGTGGGTTTGTTTGCACTGCATGTGCACATTGCTTATACAATCATAAATACTCAGTGTTTTTGCAATTTCACAAAGGCTTGTGGAAATAAAAGTTGCACTTCTGCCTGGCCGTGTGCAGCTTGTTAATCTCTTATGGGTATTAGTGTGTAACAAAGAAACTTGAAAATTTCTATAGGGAAATTTTGAATTCAATTAGTCACTGTCAAGTGTGTGTAATTCCTTTTTAGGGAAAGGTCAGGACTGCAGGTAGGCCACTCAGGCCTGTGGACTGTGGTAGCCCAGCGATTAAGGCACTGGACTCTAGGTCTGATGGTCCTGGGTACAAATCCCACCTCTGACAAGCTGCCACAGTTGGGTCCTTAAGCAAGACCCTTAACCCACCATTGCTTGAATTGTAAGACTATCAGTTGTAAGTCGCTCTGGATAAGGGCGTTTGCTAAATACCGTAAATGTAAATGTCAGGAATCTGTACCCTCTTCCAGAACCATGCCTTTGTAATGCAGCTTGTGGTTTTGCATTTTCATGTTGAAAAGGGCACGTATATTCTAAACCTGGCATACTAAAGGCAACATATGTTGCTATAAAATATTTGTACTTTTCTACATTAATGTTGTCATCACAAATGCACCAAGGACATTGGTACAACCTCTCACCATAGCAGACCCTGGCTTTTGTATTTGCAGTACTTTTCAGCTATGGTCTGGAAGATGCTGGGTGTGTTTTTAGATAAATATTTTATACAAATGCCTCACAATCTTTCTTTTGGGAACATTGTGCTCATGCATTTGTTGACAGACTGGAGATCCAGTGCTTTGCTCCTCAAAGTCTCAGATTTTGCGGATATTTGTTACCAAATCATGACTATAATTACCTGTTGACATCACTTAATTGTAATCATATTACTAGCTCTAAATAGCCCGGCTCAACTTATTTGGAATGTGCTGCAGGCCCGAAATTCAGGAATGGATATACATTTATATGCATTTTCCATACTGTCCCAACTTTTTGATTTGGGGTTGTATTACACAATGCGTTATGTTCAAGTATTTGGGTTGACGTAGTACATATGCAAAAAACTCTGCATGTTTGTAAATTTGCTCTGGCATACATCTGTGAAAGAGGGCAAATACTGTGCCACTGTATCTTAACCTCAAATATGTGGACTAGACTGTCTGCAGATGCAAACTTTATTCGCTCCCATGAGAGAAGCGTTCAATTTTAATACTGTGACAGAGCACAAGTGAAAATAGGAGAGTTGTTCTGCCCAATCCACTTCACCATTTGTATAAATTAATAAAACATGGCCTAGCATTTATACTTCTACACTCGCAGTGCATAGAATCGTTTATCTTACCACTCATGTGTAGCATTGATCGTTTTGGGGAATTGTGGTTGGGCTTTAAAAGTCATCTTCCAGTTAATAAATGGAATTTACCAAAGTTCTTTTCCAGACCCACATCTGCAGACTACACAATACTGTACAATTACATAGACATAAATTGCCATGACTCCAAAGCATAACTTTTATCCTACCTGACCATAAACATATACAAACAGTGTGCGCACAAACCCAGACACACATACATCAATTCGACATAACATCTAAACAATTAAGCTAATCTGCCATCTGGACTCACCTAATCAAACGCACATGCATTCCTGCACACATACCCACAAAGCTCACCTTAAAACTGCAGCACAACTGCTGCCACCTGCTCTGGCTAGCTCAATGCGCAGCAGGAATGACGAGTGAAGCAGTGGCTTAATGACCCCAGTGCTGTGTATACCTCACATGATCAGTTGGCTCATCCTTCTACTCCTGCAGAGACACAGATTAGCCAGTCACAGTGGAACCCCGTGATCATTTCAGTCAGACTGAACATGTCCTGGGTAAATGAAAGGAAGATATTCCACTAACGCACAGCTGGACACAGTACAGGCCACATCCTGCTTCACAACTTTAGAGCTTCAGGGCCTGGAAGAGAACATGATTGAGAGAAAAGTGTCATTTTTAAGACAGTCCTTTCAAGCTGTTGGTTCATTCATTATTCTCTTAATTTTTGGCGCATTAAATGACTACAAAGCAATTAGTGCAATTAGCAAAATTGTCTGACATTTTGAAATTTGACCATTTTTCTGGTTAAACCTACATTCACCAATCACTATTAGTTACAACCTTATTGTTCCTGCTTTCATTTTCCATTTACCAGTGCCATTTACATATTTATATAGAAGTCCTTATTTCTACATCTGTTTTGCTGGTACAATTGCATCAAACACATTCGCTCACTATACACTTTAGAAGTGTACCATATTGCTCCAAGACAGAAAGTAGCTTATCTGCTGATATTAATCCTTCATTGTCTAATCCTTCATCTGTCCTCACAGAATGCTGCCTACAGGATGCTGATGGTTGGATATATTTTGGTTGGTGGACCATTTTCAGTCCAGCATGTACACTGAGGGGTTTAAAAAGTCCAGCAGCACGGTAGTGTCTGATCCAGCAAACCCCACACTAATGAACTACCACATCAATAGCAGTGTTTCCATTCAAAGTTTTCACAAAAAAGGAGTATTTAGGCATTTTGGCAGGAAAAATGCAAATTTTGTTGTATTTCCATGCAATATAGTTTACAGATTAAATGATGTAGGCTGCCATGATTAGGGGTGGTAACAAGCATGGAGGAACTTCTTTGCTTTTAGGGGCATAATTATTACCTTAAAATATTTTATGGCAGCATTCTTTGTAGTTCGGAGACCCCGGGCAAGATGAGCAGTGGCCCATCTAATAAGAGTTGAAATGTGTTGGTTTGCCACGCTCACATTCGGTAGGGTCAGCTTAAGTCATGGCTAAGTCATGTCTAAAATGTAACAATAAATACTTTGTTTTCGTTCTATTCAGGCGGAATGGAATCAAGTGACTTGGCATTAGATACGTCACCATTCAGATTTTACTTTGCACAATTTTCAAAATTTGCAAAAATGAGGTGGGTGGAAATTCCTGCTAGTGTCACTGGAGTTGTAGAGAAACAGGTGAACTACAGTCTGATTGTAGAACTACAAAGTCCTGCTACATAGTAAGTGGGACTGAAAATGGACAGTGAGTACAGAGACATGGAGTCATGAACATAAAGACATCAATGAACATCCTGCAGATCTGACTGCAGTGTTTAAACATTTGTTTAAAGCCTTACAGTGCTGTGGCAGCTGTATTCAACAGAGAATAGCTCATAGCAGACAATTACGCAATGCTTCTCCCAATGTGCAAAGAAGTTCCTCAAAGTGCATTATATGTCACCCTATTAAAAGTGTAAAAAGCTTCATGAGCAATCTAAAAACTGCTAATGAGAACAGAAACATATTTGGGCACTGATGTCATGAAGCTCATTAACAAGTTAAAATAGAACCATTCAGGAACAGAAGTTGAAAACTTCTCCAACTAATCATTAAATGATCCCTGGTTTTGGTCAGATTTTTGTCACCTCTCAAATCAGGATAATCAAATCATATAATGTGGCAAAAATCAAGTCTTTACAAACTAGGTGCATAACAGACAGGACAACAGACATTCCTGCAACTAGTAGTATTAACAAACCCAGAACTTAACAGACAACGCAACCAACACTGAACACTGAATCTAACAAACAGAGTGAACAAATACACTGCTAACAAAAAATGCTAAATCATTTTAAAATATCCCCCATTTTTTGTGAGCAGTATCATAAAGAAGCTGACAAATTCGTAACACACAGCAGCACACATCAGAATTCACTAAAACACAGACAATGCTAGCACAACAAAGCGCAGCAATACACCAGGTACATACAAACTTACAATGTAAACAGACAGTGCAAAGGCATACTGACAATGCTAATACTAGCAATACCTTGCAATAAGCAAAGTGCTTACAAACAAACTGTGCTGAACAAACCAGAACCTACACTAACACCGACCAAAACTATGCTAATATTAACATACCGAGGAAACAAAACAGGTACTAAACAAATACTAACTCGACCTAGTAACCTATTAAACATGTAAAATGAGGGACAAACCAGGAAAGAAGCAGGGAGACCACACAAGAGCAAGAAATTACCAGGAACTGTTAAAAGACCACATGACCAGGAAGCAGAGTATTTATAGGTAGTGCAGAGCAGGTTGTAATTGCTCAGCTTGCTGTGGAAGAGGAAAGGGGTCAGAAGGGAGCCAAGTCAGGGTAACGGCAACAAATATCTACTGTCTTGGACAAATCTTTGTATCTTACAGTGCTAATCACATATAAATAAGCACATATAGGCTAATATATTTAATAATTTTTACCGCTTATCCTACTCAGCTTCGCACACGCTCAGGTGCCTAGCTGGCAACAACCCTAGAAAAGCCACGTAGGATACATACACTACATACATAGATTCACACACTAAGAGCACTTTGGAAACACCAATTAACCTAACACACATTTATATGGACTGTGGGAGGAACCCGGAGTACCCAGAGTAAACCCACGCAAGAACAGGGAGTACACGCAAACTCCACACAATTGGAGCCCAAAAACTTTATATTCACAGCGAATTCTGAGAGCACTAGTGACAGTGCTGCTCAACACATTTAATTTATTTTTATTACAAATCACAACAAACATTTTACAAACATCTGACCTATTTTTTGATGTGGGGGCAAACCTGGTGGGTTGAGCAAGTAAACTGATCTGTATTAAGCACCATGTTCTGTGGAATGCAATATGATTAGATCCGAAGATCTGATATAGACCCAGTGCTCAACTATCTGGACTTTATGAACACCAGTGGTGCCAGGAGACTGAATTCCTCTCCCGGAGCTGGAGCAGAAGCCAGGGCTGGCAGCTTCACTGCAAGCCTATTGAGTTGGGCTGCTGCAGGGTTGCCGACCATCCATCCAGCAAAGCACTGGTAAGGCTAGGGGTGACCTAAGAACGGAGCCATACATTCCATTTTGGAAGCTGCAGAGAAAGTCACATGATGGTTTTGGATAAAGAGGAATAGCACGTGGACTGGTGCTTCTGGGATACTATCTGGGACCTGATCAACACGGGATGGGTCAGATAAGTGACACCCTGTCTGATGTTGAAACACCAGAAACCCCCCACGATCCCAGACACATTATTGATGACGCATCCCAGTGCACCTTAAAGATGTCTTTTAAAAAACAAATTTGGGGTAACTATTTGATAAGGAAAACATTCAACTCAAAACTCACATATAATTGGAAACAGTTGTTGGGACATTCTATAAACACTCAAAACCACACAATTCGACACTACACTACAGATGTAATGGATCAAAATGAGATTGCAAATGCTGGAGTATTTATTTAATTACTCTAAACATATAGTAACAACCTCAGAGTTTTTGACCTGCTAGTGAACGGATTCCCAGCCTTAAGAAGAAACCACATGTTTTAAGACGGTCAAGCATCACTGTCACTATACACTGGATCTCTCTTTATCATTATCTGAAATGCTTACAGGTCTACTGTGCTATGAATTGCATAATTGCAAATACACAAAGATTGTCTACACTTCATGCTTAATAAGCTTTTAATTATTCCGTATTTATCTGTCAGTTATCCAGTCGGGTGCCGGTGATTGACAGTTTAATTGTTTCCTGCACGCAACACAGCTGGCTTTGCTTCATTCCCCTGTAATTAGTACAACTGGTAAATTAAGACAGGCAGATTCTAGCCTTGCAGAAAACTTAATGCAATTGCATATGATATTAAAATTCATGCATATTCTGTTCAGTGCTGGAAATTACTATAAAAATGATATCTTCAAATGCAAGATATGTCTTATGATGTTTATAAATCTGCATAAAAGTCACGCTCACCCATGTTTTTACACTTTCTCTCAATCCAAATATAGCTATGGCTTATGGATTACTCAGCAATTTTCCAACCCTCTACCTACATTGTTTTTATGTAAAGGATGGCTGGATCAATGACTTTCCATTCATCACTGTGAGCTTTTTCTTATAAACAGCCTGCTATGCTCTCAATACTAACCTCATCTTTTGTAGAACTGAAGACATATCATAAAGGGTGTCCACACACTTTTGTCGATGTAGTGTATTTAGTGTACTGATATACTGTTTTTACATATATACTAATTAAAATAGTACACCCTTTCATATCTTGCACAATTGGTTACATGCAGCAGTATCAATGTAAACAAACCTGAGTGGGTTAAGACATAAGAAAAAGAAAGCTGACAGGTGTGAAGCAGTACACCCGTGGTCATGAACTGCAAATATGCCGACCCAGACTGTAGCGGCCTGCTTATTTTACTGACATGATGCCCTTGAGCAAGATATTTTTATTACAACTGTATGCTGCAGGCTAAATATGTGTGGGTGACTTGTAAACATGCATTTTGTATTCACCATGTCACCATCCATTTGCGCTGCAATCAAGTACTCAGACTGTAGCACACAGACAACTTGATCATAATCCAAACGAAATTTCAGAGCCAATGTCTTCATAGGACACTCAGGAGATGCTAGCCCACCATGTGGTAATCCAGGTTTGAGTGTATGTGTCTTAGGAAGAGAAGGCCAGTTGTGAGATCAGAACTTGTAACCCTTTCCGACCTTGTCCATTGGTGTTCAGTCCAGCGTGTGCTTATGTGTTCTTAGGAGAAAGAAGCAAGAGCCCAAGGTCTCTGGCTTACAAAGTGGAAAAAATCCAAATAAAATGTTTTCTTATTGTACTCTGATCTTATTCATTAGATAAGAAAATCCTCACAGCTAGAAGGTCCTGGACTCAATCCCCAATTGGAACAGTCTGAGTCCTTTCTTGTGGAGGCTGCATGCCCCCCCGAGTCTGAATGAGTGTTCTCTGGGTACTCCTGTTTTCTCCTACACTCCAAAGACATATGTGTTAGGTAAATGTGTGACTCTAACACTGCCCCTACTGTGTGAGTGTGTGTATGAATGTGTGAGTGTATGTGCAGTACGATGGATTGGTACCCTATCAAGTCAAGCCATTTATTTATCCATCCATCCATTATCTAACGTTTAATCCACATGGAGTCACGAGCCAGACGTTGCCCACCCAACAACTGTGAGCGGAAGGGCAGGAACAACCCTAGATGGGCCATCATAGGGCAGTCATTTATCTATAAAGGGCTTTTTACAATGGAACATTGTCTCAAAGCTGCTTTACAGTATTAGATTATGTTTTATGGCCAATCACAAATCCAAACCCTGTCTAGGCTTGCTCATGGCTTGCGCCCTATCCCTTTCTAATCATGCCCATCCCTTTGTGACCACAATGTACCAATGTAACAATGATGGTTACTTCCAGCAGGATTATGAGCCATGTCAAAAAGCTCAAACCATCCCAAACTGGTTTCTTGAGCATATCGACCTCCACAGTCACCATATCTCAATCCAATAGATCTCCTTTGGGATGTGGTGGAACCAGAAATTTGCATCAAAGGTATACAGCTGATCTGCAGAAATTGTGTAATGCTATCATGGAATTTAGGTAGTTCTAACAGCAGAATGTTGTCCAATCTGATACTAGCAAGATGTACACAAAGTATTTGATGAGTCAATATATACAACTTGACTTATATTATACACAATGTCCTCTAAGATTGTTCATTCCAATGCACATAATGCAACACAATACAAAGCAACAGAATACCAATCATGTATATGCACACAGTGTATATATGCAGTACCTCTGCAGGGAGTGAGCAGGGAAGAGCACTGTGGGTTTATACACTGTGCGATCTCAGAACGCTATGCATCACTTGCCACTAACCTGCTGAATTATACAGGAATATGATGGGTGGGTGGAGGAGAGGACTGCTATAGGCTAGTCTAAAAATATCCTTCATGCTTTAGTGCCATAACATCAGTATTAGCCTAATAAACTGTATATAAAACAGTACAGTCTTAAATGTCTGCCTTTTTGCATCTAATGTAGAGACAATATGATTTAGAAATGCATATTTGGAGCCACATAAGCTATCAAATTAAAAACTTCATTTTTCCTTAAAAATCCTTGTGCATCATTCTGAATACATGGGGAGAGATGGATACTAAGTTGTATTTGAATATTGCATGTTTGTGAATTGGAACTAAGGCATTCCATTTCTTATTCTATCCCGGTTAGATCCAGTTTCACTTGTGACCCAAGAATCTTTTATATCTTCTTTTTTATCAGTCTGGATAGTGATTTCATTTAATAAAACAGTGGTTTCTTTTAACCTATTTTTAATCCAGAAAAGGCCTTTAGAAATTATGATGAAGCGCACTACAAAAGTCGCAAGCAAAGACAATTTCTTGAACATCATAATTATAATGAGGGGCACACACAGACCCAGTCTCTAACCCAAAGAATGCTGGATCTTTTGTAGGGTGAAACACATACCTACAGATGGATCTAAGGCACCAGGAAACTCTGATTATTACAGAAACCTGGCTTTTCCTGGTCTTTTTGGACGTGTCACACCACTTTGTAATTATTGGTGAGACCTCTTGTTATTTCAAATCTTAAATCTTGCCTCATATGAGTTCCCCGCTAGCCAGTGGCTCCCAAAATATGGTGCTCGGTGGGATGGGACCTGGGTTCAATGTGTGTTGCTTTCTTTCGTTGGACTCTCTTTAAAATAAAAAAAACACAACTTCTACAGTTTCAGAGGTGTATTCTTGTTTAGATTCCTTATTATTAAGAATGGATTATGTTACTGATGTCTTAAAGCACTTTTGTAAGTCGCTCTGGATAAGGGCGTCTGCTAAATACTGTAAATGTAAATGTTGCATGACACAATTTGGGGTGCCCAAGATTACTGTAGGTTAGCTTATATGGTCATTAGGACACTGTAGTAATGCTGGGGAATATGGGGTCTATGGAGTCACATTCATTCACTCATTTACTTTTTAATAAATAAAAACATTAATGTTCCTTAAATAAATCTTTGTTTCTTTGTTGATAATACAGTTTAAAGTTTTTTTCATGTCACCATACCTTGCTCTAATCTGATATTTTAATAATTTAATACAATACACTTTAAAAAGTGTTTAAAAAGTTTTTTTATTTTGAACATGAAAATAGTAATTGCACCTCTATTCTGAAATTCTGTACACTTTTATGTAATTTATTTCTATATTTCCAATGTCTGTAACTTGGTAAAAATGTTTAAATACAAACTGAAGGAGAAACACCTGTTGGAAACCTAATCATCATCTACAGTTTCTAAAGAGAGGGTGCACAAGTAGTGAAGTGGCAGTTATCTAACCCACTACCATGGTGACCCAGGTTTACGTTTAGGCAGTTCCTGCTGACTGGGTCAGGCATCACATAGGCACAAGCTGAAGGGCAGTGGACTGGATGCACAGAATCCACCTGCGCCCATAAATTCCAGGATAGGCTCCAGTCACCCCATTTACATTATCAGCATTTAGCAGACACCCTAATCCAGAACGCCTTAGATAAGTTATTTGTATCCTTTGCTTAAGGGATAATCAGTGGAAGCTTTTTTCCCCCAATGACCAGCTTGTCTTTAATGGGAAAAATCATAATTCGATACAATTTATACAGTTGTATCTAGAACCCATAGATGACTTAATGCTTGGAATCTAATCCTGTTATATAGTTTCACCCAGAAATGGCAACTATTCTGGGGTCTCCCAGGAATAAAAAAAACATATTCTGTGAGATTTTAGTAAATTGCTAAAATGTAATGTGAACTTTAGCCAGTTTGACCATAAAGTTCACAGTTCTTCTATGAATGCTTGATGGTGATTTGGCCACTTCATGGTTGTAGTGTCAAATTCCATAGTACAGTTGTAAACTTGGTTTACTATAAGCTGACCATAAATTATTTCACTGTTCTAATATGGATTTTGATAATAATTGTGCCTCTTCGTGGTTCTACTGTTAAATTTTAACATATTTTCCTGGTCTGAACTTGCTTTGCAGCTATAAATAGAATACAAGTTATTTTAGGCTACACATTTGTATAATCTATTTTAAGTAATATTTTAAAACGATACCACGTTGTTATGTGCATTTGAAGCTGTGGGTCTGGATAGTAATGGAGTGTAATTGCTTTATATCAGCCGTGGTCAACTCCAGCCATTAGAGATAAACAGAGACGTGATCAGATGAAAGAGGAAAGCGGATCTCAGCAGGCTCTCTGAGCTCCACCTGAAGGAATTCAACTAATTTGGCTTTCAAGGTTAGACGAAAAGGTGGCTCGCACATCGACGCGCAGGACTGAATGACACCTTCTCCAGGAGATACTGTCTTTTACAGCGTTTTGGTTTGGTTTTATGAAAACGCAACTTTCGATTGTTCGACTGAGAAAAGACGCGTCTTGGGGAATAGCAGTTAATTATTTCTGAGCTCCCGGGAGGTGGAAGGACATCTATTAGAAGAGGAGACATGAAGGACATTCATTATGCCTGGGTGAAACTGATGCTTTGGTCTAAATTTGGGTCGACCGGTGGAGAATAAAGATCTTTGCGCATGGCGCTGCGTGAATAAGACTGGAGCTCTCGGTAAAGATAGGAATGGATATTAACAGACACATCTTGCAGGTTGCTTTTCATAAACTAGAATAAAGGGACATGAAGTTCTGGCTGTTCATTTCTCTCATTTTAACCACTGGCTTTTAACAATTGTCATGCATACAAGTACTAAGGAATCCGTCAAGTTTTACATGATGTATACGCGAAAGCCGAGTAGTTTGCAGGGGTGCGTTTTCTCTGGGACTTTATGCCGGTTTTTAACTGACCTCATTTGATGTTCCGCATTGCACCCGTATCTGAAAGTCGGACTTTTAGTGGGCTTGTGAGGTTTGGGAGGCTATCTGAGGATCTTTCTGCAGTTCTCTCTGCTTAAACGCGTCCCGTTGGCTCATATGGGAATGAAACACTCCTCCCGCTGTTTGCTCCTACGGAGGAAAATGGCGGAGTCAGACAATCCTGAGGTAAGTACCTACACATATTCATATCGTCTTTCTAAAGAGCGTCAGTAATCAAATGTATTTAATGGTGGTCGGGTTCATCTTCGGTACACTGAGTGCTGGCTGTGTGTAAGTGAGAAACCACACACTCCTCAAACACTGATCTGTTGGAATGAAGAGACCACCAGTAATACACCGGCCGGCATGTGTTGTGTTCAAACATTGTGTTTTCGGTAATGCTTGTTTCTTACTTCTGTTTTTAATTTAACAATGCAAGTGCACTTCTTTTATTTGTTTGGTGGGTTTTTTGCCTCGAAAAAGCGCGAGCGCTGTCCTTGGTCCTGTCTACGCACGGCCACTTAGTCTCTCTCTCTCTCTCTCTCTCTCTCTCTCTCTCTCTCTCTCTCTCTCTCTATCTATCTATCTATCTCTCATAGTCTTTCTCTCGGTCTCTTGCTCTCTCTCAGTCTCTGTCTCAGTTTCTCTTTCTGTCTCGCTCTCTCACTATCCCTGTCTCTCTCAGTCCCTCTCTCTCAGTCTCTCTCTGTCTCTCTCTGAGTCTCTCTCTCTCTGTCTTGCTCTCTCTCTCTCTCTCTCTCTCTCTCTCTCTCTCTCTCTCTCTCTCTCTCTCTCTCTCTCTCTCTCTCTCTCTCTCCCAGTCTCTCTCTCTCCCAGTCTCTCTCTGTCTCTCATCTGGTCCTCTTACTAACCTCTTCTCTGATATCAGTCCAAATCTGACTATTTGTTTATGGTTAACTAGCTAGTCTTAAGCAAGATGTTAACCCCCACGCCAATAACCTGCTGATGGATGATGCAGTGTAATTCAGTCTGCCAGTACTTTCTGGTCATTCAGGTCTGCTTACTTAATTGTGGTTAAAGTCTCAATTTCTGGCATGTAGCTACGGAGCAAATGCACAGGAGAGAATTGTCTATTTGTTTGTTTGGGTGCTTTATTCTCATTTTCTTTTTTGTACATTTTATCTGACCTTTACAAGCATTTCATGAATATCAGCTATAAGCTTGATGATTGGTTTTTTGAAGCAATATCACAAAATTTTCACTTGCTTCCCTCCTTTCTTCTACCACATGTCAAGTACATAATGGTTTGAAAAAAATGACTAAATTGCAGTTCCTTTGAATGGATCCAAAATGAAGTCCAGTAAGTAGGAAATGGTTGTTAATAAGTTAATGTCAGAAATAGATGATATTTTCCACTTAACCTTTGCAGACAATGGAAAAGGGTTGAGATTCATTCCATTGCTGCTCGTTATTCTCTTTATACTGCTCTCTATTAAAGTACATCTTATGTGTAAGTATGGCGATAAATAATAAAACATGGAATACTTTTAGTCATGGATACCCCTGCAGGGCAAAAATAAATAAAATCCCACTTGCGAATAAAGTCAGTTGCGTTTTTAAACAAAATACAAACAAAATAATATAACTATAAATGTGAAACCATAGACAAACAGTGAAACTATATCACAGCCATAGAGACTTAGGGGTAAAACAAATTTAATTTATTTTGTTTTCTTGGTGGGATACAAAAAATAAACAAGTGTGTATTTAAGGTACACAAACTAGTAGTATAAAATGTCATATGTGCATTGGATAAAATCAAACTTATAGAGGTATAATAAAATTCACAATTCTACTACCAGAAAGGTATTTAGAAAGGCCTTAATATTAATACTTCTATTGGTATTCAACTGAGCCCTGAACAACTGAACAATAATACTAATAATAATACAAATTGATGGTCATTGGTAAATGACAAGATTTGTTTTCCACCACTGCCTCTTATGTCAAACACTAATATGCCTTGATTCAAGTGTTTCGGCTGCATGTACAGTTTAATATAAATTAACACAGTTTGGATGGACAACTACAGAATTACACTCAATGACAACACATATGCACACTTCAATAACCTAAAGATCAGCCAAAATATTAAAACCACCTGCCTAATATTATGTAGCTCTCTGTGCTTCCAAGGTTCTGGACTCCACAAGACCAAGATATTAACAGCAAACTCTTTAGATCCTGTACATTGCAAGGTCAGAGCTCCAGCAAATGGTGTTTCCAGCAGTTTCCACAGTAACTTGGTCAGACTGAGAAATCTGGCAACATCTTAAACCAATCTTGTTCCTTAAACCATCCCTGGATAATTTTTGCAGTATGTGCATAATCCAGCTAAAAAAACCAATGCCATTGGGAAATACCATTGCCAATATTTAGGAAGGGATGCAGGTATGTCAAAGTAACATCCACATGAATGGTGGGACCCAAAGTGTTCCCATAAAAGATTGCTCAGAGTGTCACACTGTCAGAATAATTCACCTTACCTGTCAGTGGCTTTAATATTAATAGTTCGACTGGTATTCAACTGAGCCCTGAACAACTGAACAGACCCTTTCTGCAGAGTAGATCCTAGTGCCTTAATAGCATGCTTATGTTTGGCTCCAAAGGTGCTTGTGACTAATGTGTGTGCGTTGTTAGGGAGTAAATAACAAGAAGGACACGAGGTTAATTTTGTGTGCAAACAACATTATACACATCTGTCCTAATTACTGTAGTTGTTTTGGCTGTTTTCGAATATTTCAGCTACACCCTCTGCTGTCAGGTGAATTAACTTAAGGTGAATACAACCATGCAATCTCTGTTATTTATAGAACAGCTCAGTCTGAATCGCTTGGAATACTTTCAACACAGCATTGTTACAGGATGTCACCTTTCTATTAAATCAGTCAAGTTTCTGCTCATTCCAGCACAACATCATTGCAAAACAGTATTGAATACAGATTAATTAGCAGTACACAGGGAAATGGAAGCAGCACCAGAAGCTAATAGCAAACAGCAACGATTCTTTATTATTTGAGTTTAATTTCTGTGGAATTACAGAAGTAGTGGCACGAAAGTGGTTCACGATAACAGAAATGAACAATAACTGAAGCCATATTTCCCACCAAAAAATCATGTAAATCCAATGATTCTGTTCCAGACACTCCGAAATATTAAGAAAAAAACACATTCCATAGAGAATAACTATAGTTTTACAAACAGAGAACAATGGGAAATACAGTTAGAGTTACACAGTAATCACTCACTCATATCAAACTCAATAAACAAGCACAAAAAACACTGGAAAAACAATGGAATGAACACACGGGGTGATGCTCACGGAACGAGAAACAAAGCCAGAATGAACGACAAACACTTGGAGTTGTGCCCTCTTTGGGTTTCCACTCCAAACCAGACAGCAGTGAGATTTGGCAGGCGAACTATAAGCACGTGGAACAGATGGAGACTTATACTCATGTTGGTGAATACTTCGCTACTCTGACCATAACAAACTTGCTCTTATAGCTTTTTTAGACATTCATATATGAACTTAAGAACCAAAGCTCTGAACTTTCTTTACTTGCAGAAATAAATAAAGTAAAAGAGCTTGGTCCAGTAATCCTGTCCGAATGTTAATCATTCATCCATTATCTTCCACTTAGTCCACACAGGGTCGCGGGCCCACTTAGCAACTCTGGGTGCAAGGGTGAATCTACAAGCTTAGATAGGGCGCCAGTCCATCGTAGGGCACACGTCCACAGTCACACACTAAGGGCCACTTTTACAGATACTAATTAACCCAACACACATGTCTTTGGACTGTTGGAGGAAACCAGAAGTACCCGGAGTAAACCACCACAGCCATGTGGAGGACCTATTACATGTTTATGTAGGTTCATATTTAGATTTGCTTGTACGTTGCTTGTAATGTTGCTAAAATCAGTTGCTTCAGTTCAGTTCCTCAGCATTGTCACATGCTTCAGAACACTCTTCACATGCATCAGCACACTTTACAGATGTTTTAGTGTTACTGAAACTAAACATATGTTCATTCAACAGCTGCCTTAACAGACATACATATATGCAGACATACACACAATAAATGAATGTAAGCAACTTGGTCATAAGCAAACTCAATGACAAATGACAAAGTCGTTTTTATTAATTTGGTACAGAACATTGCTTCTGAACTATCTATATCTACTCCCACAGCCCCAACTGAGCAAACATATGGTGGCAACAACTAGAAAATATTCCCTAAATGTGACTGGGAGACCAAGACTCAAAAAGGATCTTAACCGCCCATGGACTGCCTAGATGTTATATGTAAAAGTTAAACGAGCACCTGCTGTGAGGCAGAAGTGCTACCCACCAAGCCACCGTGCTGCCCAGAAGTAGTTGATATGTTTTAAATTAATATGTAATTGATTAATTATTATTTATTTATTACATTTAATTATGATGCAGATGTTCTATATATATATATATATATATATATATATATATATATATATATATTAGTGTATTATAAACCATTTATTTTAAAACAATTCAGATTTTTTAAAATTCATCAGTCTGTTTAGATATTATCCATTTTTTTTTTAATTCAGTCAATAATTTTGTAAGCAGCAATAGTCTACCTTCAAGCCTATCCACATATTTTATAATCTGACCAGGGCTCTGGCTTGTAAGGACATTCACCTTACTATCGTTAAGCCAGATTGTTGTTTTTGTGTGTTTAGGGTCACATTAATATGCTGTCCAGCTTCAGCTATGTTGTCCCATGTACTAATCAAAATGTATTTGATCAGGTTTTGTTAAAAAAAACAACTAATTAACTTTGATTGATTGATATAAATTGTCAGTTCAGTTGGAAAATAAAACATCGGATTCATTTTAAATGTTATGATCAACATGCAAAAGGACCAAAGGCAGGACTTTGGACAGGATGCAATGTTTCCCTAGCACATAAATTAATTTCATTCTGCATTTTTTGATGTAGGATGCTGCTTAATCATCTGTAATTTCTCAGTGAGTGCTTCACCCTAGGCCATCCTACACACACACACACACACACACACACACACACACACACACACACACAGACTGCCGATCTCTTTCTCTAGGTGTTGGATGTTTTAATCAGAGAGATACAGCTTTGCCTTATGAAGGACTTCTATCACTGCTTTCTTTCTGGACCAGGCACTATTTGTGCAGATAATGTATTCCAAAACTGCCTTATCTGCTACACAGAAATGCTAGAGAGCCTGCATGTGTAGGAGGATTCATTTATTTGAGGACACATTGTGGTATCTATGTAGAATCTGTCTAGAAATCAGAGAACGTTTCATGACACAGATGAGAATTACATTGTTTTGCCTTGGTGTGGACATTTCAACTAGGTCATGGAAGGGGACTTTCCTGTGTTTTTCCTTTTCCTAGGTTTGCTAAATAAAGCTTATGTGTACTTCAGTAATCTGTCTTCTGTGTGTGTGTCTCTCATTCTGTTTCTTTTTTCTCTTGGCTACAACAGCAGCAGCCCCTGAGCTCAGCACCGTCCCAATCAGTGCAGCCATCCCCTCTGCCTAAACCAGTGCCCTCAGTCAATCATGCTCCAAGGTCCAACCATACTCCACACAACTCACACAGTGCACACGCAAGTTCCTTGACCAGCTGTCCTGGCCGGGGCAAGATGGCCAAGTTCCTAAATCCAGAGGAGATGACCTCTAGAGATTACTACTTTGACTCCTATGCTCACTTTGGCATTCACGAGGTAATTTTAAAAATCCCTATTAATTTATTTATGCATTCTATATATGCTTATAATGTATACTCATATATTCTACATTTGTCACTTGATTTATTATGTTACCTATAATGGACCTACATGTATTGGTCACATTGTACCGTACATTTTCTTTCTAGGTATAATGTAGTTAATCATTTACTATATACAATTTTGTAGCCACTAGTCTAGTGAGAAGAAGCAGCCAGACACTGATTAGACACTGATTGATTTTTAAAAAATCCATGTGCAATTTATTAGCCAGCTGGTGTGGTACTGGCAGGAACAGATGTTACACGAACATTCCTGATCAGACATCTTTGGGTGGTTCACTTTTCTCACCATAGCAGTAAACTGACCTTTATTTAATTGTGTATTGAAGAGTTCCATCAGGGACAGCCTTGCTGCTTTCACTAACACAGTGTTTTTTAGTGAGAGACAGAGTCGTGGTAGGTGGCTAATTTGGACCCAGGAACAGGAGGATACCAGATTTATAGTGGACGCCCCCATGGAAGAACCATTTAATTTTTCAACTGTGAGCGGGGATTTAATTCTGAGTTCCTAGTTACCATGCATGTACAAAACCACTGGACCACAAGTGAGGGCTAGAATGTGCACACCTACTAGAATGGACTGTAAAAAAGCAGATAAATCAAAAGAACTGCTGGCTACAAACATCACATGGTGTCCACAAACAAAATTTAACTCTCGACAAACTCTATGTATTATCTCTTCCGGTTTTACTTAGCTTTCTTTAACTGTAGTATTTTGTTATAACTATTCTTTACTATGGTAACTATTATAACTATGGAAGAGGGATTGTTTTATAGCACCAGATGGTCAACCATCAGGTTATTGGTTCAAAAAAATTGTATTAAATTATTCTGCATATTGAATGTCATGGAATTATGAAAAAGACACAAATAGTTAGAGTGCACTGGATGTGATTCTTTTATTTTTAGGAGGAAATGCATTTTCTTCTTTCTCCAATTTCCTCAATGTGATTACGAGCATTTTATGCTGGATGAGAAAGCTGCAGGGATGATCTCAGGAATTTGTTTCCTAAAACAGTTTTGTGTTTTTTGCAACCATGCTTTAATATTGAGAATTGATTTCGATTTAGAGGTTAATTTTTTCATGGTCAGGGTCATGGGTGGGCTCTGGAACCTATCCTCAAAATTCACAGGGGGTAGTCAAGCATGTAACTTAAACAAGGCACTATTCCATTACAGATATGGCTAGGGAGTTGCAGTTGTAGAAGTCACAACTGTGTAGAAGTCACAGCTAAGACTCAATCCTGGGTCCCAGTGGTTGTGGCTGAGTGTATTAGATTGCTGCGCAACAATTTACATTTACATTTTCCAGCATTTAGCAGACGCTCTTATCCAGAGCGACTTACAATTAATACAGTCTTACATTTT
>JAUZST010037171.1:0-27640 GCA_034779995.1 Parotocinclus haroldoi | reverse complement strand
TTTAGGTTTTTCGGCAAAAAGATGGGGGGGGAGAGAGAGAGAGAGAGAGAGAGCGAGAGAGAGAGAGAGAGAGAGAGAGAGACCCAAGAAAAGATATGAGGCTTTTTCGCAAGGTTGGAACTGGGCCCCATTTCTCATGTGTTCACACTGGAGGAACCAGGGGTGACAGTAGTTCTTAGAACACCGGTTATAGAGAATGATTCTTAGCTCCTACTTTGGGATAGGATCTTTTCTCAGTGCTAAGTAACCCTGATTAATGCAAGTAGAGAGTGATTGTGGTCAAGGTGTAGTGACCTAAGCGTATAAAGGTCGCGTTATATATTCGAATATACATGAACATTACCCTGTCGTATAAACAACAGATCTTTGCACTAAAATGGGAAAAATTAACAAACAGCCAAGTCCGGGTGTTACCGAGCACGTGTGTGATGAAAGCGACAGCACAATTGTGTCATACAAGTGAAATTCGTGGGAATCGCGTCGCGTCACAGTGGTACACAGCGGTCCATTTCCCCGGTGAGTACTGTGGTGGGTACTTCCTCCCAAATTAAGGCCTAAAACTGTTTCATATCAAACCACCTATGGTCTCTGTTCCTGGAGGTCACAGAGATGGAAACAGCCCGTCAACGGAGGAATAGGAGACCTAGAATCCCACAACATGGGGGAAAAAAAAAAATAATCGAATCTGTGCCTGCCAGAGATGGAGACATAACCCTTCTGCCTGTCAGTCGAGGAGGAATTAAAAAGACTTACCACTAAAAATTTGTTCCACAGATCTAGGAATTTGAAGCGTCCGGCCAATACTAAATTCCAGTAAGCGATCGCCATTTCTAAATCTAGAAGAGGAAAACGGACGAGCAATGCATTGTTCATCGAAGCAGCACAACCACAGCAGATCACTTGAGTTAAAAAAAAAAAAAAAAAAAAAAACAACCGACACGTACCCAGTCCTTTCTGTCCAGGATTCTTCGCAAAGTTGAAGGTAAACTGGTAAAAGTCTTTAAATCTGCTTTGGTCTTTTAACTCCTGCTCCATTTTTGGCAGCTGTGCTTTGAGCTTCTCTATGCTGTCGCACCTAGAAAAACAAGCGTCAGGTTTAAAAGAGCACACTGACAGAGCACCTGCATCCACCACGGAGACGCTCATCGTGTAGTGATTACCCCTGTTCGGCCATCCCGTCCATGAACTCCTGCTTTGTGAACTCGCATTGCGTCGCGGCGCGGAACTTCCACGCTATTAGGAGGACGCTTATACTGGCTGGATCGAGCCCGAGATCGTCACAGAACTGCTGGATGCCATCTATACCGATCTTATTGTCATCGTGAGGATCTGGGAAAAGGATGAGCAAATTAACAGCTGCATGGTCACTCCAGGAACTCCCTGTCTGCCTACGGCTGCAAAGCGGGCGTGGTCAGGCTGAGATTGAGGGGACTGGGTGGAATCTGGCAGTTGGTTTTTAACTCTCTTTTTCCTGGTCGCTGTCATGTTGTGTGCTTGCCAGAAGAGCCTTGGGGGATTCATTCAAGGAGCTTCTTTGGCCCTCAAACATCACCAGGTTATGTAACCCTGACCAAAATAAGAGCCGGGAGAGCCTGGACTCGAACCCTGGGCTGGGCTTATAACAGCTTATAGCACTCGTGCCCAGTAAATTCCAGGACAGGCTCCTAAACAGAAAACTTTATTACAGGTGCACAAATATGTCACCTCAGAGACCCCAAACAGAGGAGCAGCGAGCGCCCCAAATAGAGGAGCAGCGGTGCCTCTGGCCCGGCAAGGCTTTCATCAGGCTAACTGGCCTAGTTTGTGGGAAGGAGAGTCTGGCAGAAGGGATCCAAACGTTGGGAAATGGCAAACCTGGAATTAGGACTGACAAAATTTGGGAGTTAAGAAATAGGAGAAAAAAAAAGAAGAACATGTGGCTGAGAAACTAGAATACAGACCATGCCTCATGCAAAATGGTTCGTTATTTAAAAAAAGAAAAAAGAAAAGTAAAACATTTTTACGGGGAAAAAAAAAAAAAAAAAATCAGGATCAGAAGGAATGCTGATGACTGACCGCTCACAAGAAGAAAAAGCCGTTATTATTTTTACCTCTGTACCGATTGTAGAGCTGTTCTAATTTCTTCCTGTCGAACGACGCCTTCAGGTTCTGTATGTAGAGTTCTGGGTTCTGGAAGAAGTTGTCTGTGGCCACCTCTAGTTTCCAGTCATTCTGAGCCAAACAATTTAGCGCTGTTTTCTCGTTCGACTGTGTGAAAATCATGAACTGGCGAACTTTATCCTTCTGCGAGGATTTCAGCTTGTTCTGTTGGGAACAAAAAAAAACCTAAAATGGAAATCATCTCACAACTATTCACCCGCACATTAACGCAAACTGCTAATCAGCCAATCACATGGCAGGAACTCAGTGCTTTTAAGTATGAAAACATGGTCAAGGTGAGCTGCTGAAATTCAAATCGAGCAGCAGACTGGTGATTTAAGTGACTTTGAATGTGGCACGGTTGTTGGTGCTAGACAGACTCGTCCGAGTCTCACGCAGAACGGGAGAAAGTATTCAGTGAGGGCAGTTTCTCTGGGTGAAAACGCCATGTCAGAAGAACAAGACCAGACATTCAACAGTAACTCGGATGGGTACAGTCAGATTTTGGCATAAACAACACAAAAGCATGGATTCATCCAGCCTTGTGCAAACGGTTCGGGTTTATGGTGGCAGCGTGGCATGATACGGTCACAGCAGCACCTCGTTTAGTCTTTGCCATGAAGATCGAAGGTGGCTCTGAAGACAAAAGGGGGACCAGCCCAGTACTAGGAATTTTTACCTAATAAAGTGGTGCATGTAATTTCTCAGTTCCAGACTTGTTTCTTGTGGCTGTGTGATAAAAAAAAATGCCTGTCACCCTTCAGTCGGAGTGCTGAGGGTAAGGTGTATGGTTGCCACGGTTCAAACTGTATGGCGTCCAGTTATAAGAGGGTAAAGCACTCCTAGATAGGAAGTGAAAGGTCATTTTTCACTCTGGAGTAACCCTGCATTCACATCCGTGTGTCTGAAAGTTTGTCTTTCCTTTTAAGATTTATTTAGTTTTAGGTTTGATTCTCGCACTCCGCTGCAGCGTTCTCGTCACTGGCTCCAGCCCACAAAATGTATACCACTGAGCTCTGCCTACTAAGCTCGAGCATGAAACAGTTGGAACCACCAAGGCACGTGTAAGACCGTGATGGCAGAGCAGTTAAAGTTTGGGACCGTGGGTTCAAATCCCACTCGTAGGTCCTTGAGCTGGAGTCTTAAGCACTCAACTGCTCCGACTGTATCAGTTGCAAATCGCTCTGGATAAGGGTAGCAGCTGTACGGAACACTGATACTTGTGAGTTGTAGTCCCATCACAGCTTCACTGTAGAACTATGAAAAGACACTGCTACATTTGGGATAAAGCTTTACAAATGTGCCCATTCAATAAAGCTAATGCTCAATTTTAACTAAAAATAACTACTGCCGGTACACTTCAGGTGCCATACAAGCAGGCTTATGCAAAGAACTGTAGCGTTATTGGCTTTTCTAAGGTCCAGACTTGTAAACCGTTCCAAGTAAAGATTACCCCGTGTCACTCGGGTTGCTGATGAATTATTTCATAAGCTAAAAGAAAAATAACAATGGATTATCGCTGTCGTAACCAAATGAAGCTAGCGAGCTAGAGCTGAATCCCAAATCAATACGCACTCACTACACAAGCGCGCTACATACATGGCGGTCTAAGCGCTCACGCACACTACCCTTAGTGCACTCCGTTCCAAACCTTAAGCCGTTTGAATTACAGCTCATAAGCGCTGCCTGTTACAGGAGCCGAGCTATGCTATCTCAAATCACTTCAACAGATACCCGGTGCACTAAAACCGACAGAAAGCCTACAGCTCGAAGGAAGAACATTTCTGATAGTAGCCGAACAGAAACCGTACCGCTGTCCTGCGAGAACAGCAGAAACAAACATGTCTACACGTTTTTTTTCATTTACCATGTTTGTGATTTCCAGACTCCCTCTTCCGCTTTTCCCTCGGGCCCGTCATCTACTTCCGCTCCTGCGCACTACCACTTTTCCGCCACAGGTAGGGAAGGGATTAATATATAAGCGAGATCAGCTAAATGACTCAAGCTCGAATTATATCAGTTATACATCCAAACTGTTCAGTTCCACACCCAAAGGTGTAATGGATTTAATTCAGGCGCCAGAGCCAATGCTGTAACTGTAGTACACGAAGTTTCAGTTTCAGAACCAATGGCTTGTAGTTTTAGTACAAAGGGTTTCAGGTCCAGGATCACAATATAATTTTTAATTTCATATACAAAAGATGCCAGCTGCAGTACCAAAAGTACCAGTTCTACAACCGGTTCTATACTATGTGCAAAACGCATCGGTCTCATTACCAAATTTCCAGTATGAGAAGCACCAGTCTCACTGAACAAGGTACCAGTTACAAAACCACACATTCCATTTCTAGTACAATATGGTCTAGATCCGGTTTCAAAAATCCAAGGTTCTAGTGTGACGTCCTGATCCTGCAATGTAACCTTTCAGTTTCACAACCCAAGTTTATCGTTATGTGGTAAAAAAAAAAAAAAAGATCAGTCACAGGGACAGATGTTTGAGTACCCATACAAAAGGACTACCGAACGTACAAGGAATCCTTAATAATATAAAAGGTTCCTGGTCCAAGACTCAGCGTCCACAATTCCAACACAAACTGCACAGTGCCAATTCAAAATGGCTATAGTTTCAGTGTCAATAGCACTTCTAGGGTCTGTGGTGGTAGGCTAGAGACATACCGCACCGCTAAAGAAGCTTCTCGTGCAGATTATCTTTCTAGCAAACATGTATTGCGTGGGTCTAAAGTCTGAGGTAGTGTATAGGTTTGTGTACGTGACTATTGACCAGAATGCTGAAGAACCAACACAGCCAAGCTGCCACTATTGGGGTTTTAAGCCAAAAAGCCAGTTTTTGGTCAAAGTCAAATGTATGTTGTAAGGTTGGACCAGTTGAAAATCACTCTCGCTAATGGAATCTGCTCAATGTTGAGTGCCATGGTGTGCCAGACTAAATTAAATGCATTTTTATGTTTTACAAATGGTTGTACCTATAGCAACTAAGACATAGCTATACTAACAACATATTTCTGCTGTTACTGAGTGTAATTCAGAATCACATAAGGTGCCGTGGGGGTGCATGCTGACCACACATTCATGTATATGATCCAAAGAAAGCCATATCCGTCCGTTTTGTGCTACATTACTTGTAAAATGCACATGTGACAAATGAAAACATGGCCAAGGCGATCACTTAAAGACGGAACGGGTGATCGTGAAACCAAATCAACCTAAAACACAGGAGACCCCGTAGCGACCTCATCACACCTAACCACTGCGGCAATATCAATGCGATTCGTGTCATAGTTCAGCTCATGGTTCGCACTGTTTCAGAAGTGCGACTTCAAATCGAGAAAAAAATATATATGTACAGAATTGTTAGCACTGTACGATGCGCGAACAACAATAAACGAAACGACGGATTTTGCAGTCAACGGTAGCTCCACGCGCGTTCCTAAGAAAGTAGTTCCGGTTGAATAAAAGTGCTCCGAGATTCACCCGCTCTTCCTTTCCGAGTGGATGCCGAAGTCTCAAACGGACCATGTCTAGCGGTTCTGCTGATTATCACAGGTATAAAACTCTATTCGGTTCCAAATTAGCTTTTCGATACGTTTATCTTTCAAGTTCGCTTGCTCGTGGATTTCGTCGTGAGGTTTCGTAGTATTTTATTTCGCCCAAATGGCATTACTGTGCCCATGCGCCATGCCTTGGCCTAAATTCCCCACGCGCCCAGGTAGACTAAAAACGAATTGGTATGCAAGGCGCAGCTGACTTGCCAATATTTATTACTTTGTTTTTTTAAACTGCATTAAGGTCTAAGGTGTGCGTGCGGCTCTACTTTTGGTAGCTCTCCGCCGCCGTAACGTATACCGAGGCCTGTAGACTATGCTAAGCTAACACGACTTCGTGATTGTAATTTCAGCATAAAGACTTAAAATACCCTTAACCAAAAATGTATATAAACTTAAAAACAGTTAAAGCAATACAATGTGGTCGCCCGGGAAGTAAAATGTGGCCGGCCCACATGTATGGAGAGGGGGAAAAGAACATCGGTCCAGTCGCAAACGCCTTCGTCTTTGAAATATAGTGCACTACGTAGTGCGTAAAAGCCACGAATTCCGCCGCATGTAGGGCGCTTGTGTAGGGCTGAAGAGGAAGTTTGATAGGTCATGCACTGAAGTTTAGTATTCACGCTAAATAATCAGTGTACAACCCAAGAAATGTGGCTACCCTGCTTAAGGGGAGCAAATCTGGTGGGTTTAACCTTCTGGTAAATACTTTAATGTAGTACTTTTACCACTGCGTCAGCCCTGTACAAATATTTGCCTACACAGCGTTTGGGAGATTCCCTTATCCGATGTGCAGCAGTTGTGGGTTAAGGGCCTTGCTTCAGGGCTCAGCGTTGGCAGCTTTTTAGTGCTAGGACATGACACCTCGGCCTGAACCAGCGTGCCAAAATGTGTGCCCGATAACACTGTCGCCTCTCAGCTCCGTGTGGGTTTTCTCCCACATGCCAAAGGTGTTGGGTTAGTTTGTGTCTCAAGTGTCAAATTGGTTGCCATGTTTAGGTATATTGAAGCTGTACAGTCCAGGCAAATGAGGACTTCTCCAGGGCACCGCAGCGTGTGCCTGGCAGTACTAGGAATTGATCTTTTTACCCTTCTGGGCAGTGGTCCTGTATCTTGACCCGCTATGCCACCATTTAAATATTTTAATACATGTCTATAGGGACTTGCAGCTGGTATAATCCAAGAAGTGGCAGCTTGGTAGAGTAGTCTAGCATTTTAACTGCCACTCCACCTTCAAAACAAGAGGCTGTGATGGTAAAGGGTTAAAAAGAAAAAGTGCCCCGATATGGACGGATGCATAACTTGAGCTTGATTGTAATTCTTTATTGGTTTCCGTTTCAGCTCTAGAGATCGAGACCATGGAGGGCCAGACGGAATGGAGCCTGATGGGGTCATCGAGGTAACACTTGGAATAAAATGTAGTTCAAACCCCATGGTGCTAACGTGTGAATTGGTTGGGCCTCACTGCTGGACTTTTGTCACAGAGCAACTGGAACGATATTACAGACAACTTCGATGACATGAACCTGAAGGAGACGCTCCTTCGAGGGATTTACGCGTACGGTTTCGAGAAGCCGTCAGCCATTCAGCAGCGGGCGATTATTCCTTGCATCAAAGGTAATCGAGTGGCGACGCTTTGGATCGCTTCTCAAAGGCGGCCTGATGTTGACCGTTTCTATCTCGTAGGTTATGACGTCATTGCCCAAGCGCAGTCGGGCACAGGCAAAACTGCGACGTTTGCCATCTCCATCCTCCAGCAGCTGGAGATTGAGCAGAAAGAGACTCAGGCTCTGGTGCTGGCGCCGACCAGAGAGCTGGCTCAGCAGGTATGCTGCACCTGAGGTCATGATAAACTTAGGTGTCTCAGACCAAGGCGGCATATTTGGGCTGTAGCTCAAACCAAGGTACAATTTTACTCTTCTTCCTGCTATGCAACTCTGGAGTCAAATTTATTTCCTTATTTGGTGTTGAGCAGGAAGCCAGGCGTATTTAATGTGCGCGCAATACGTACATCGCAGACTGAAGCGGCACCTTTTTTTTGTTTTTTTTTGTTTTTGGATCGCAGATTCAGAAGGTCATCTTGGCCTTGGGCGACTACATGGGCGCCTCGTGCCACGCCTGCATCGGGGGCACCAACGTGCGCAACGAAATGCAGAAACTGCAAGCGGAAGCCCCGCACATCGTCGTCGGGACGCCCGGTCGTGTGTTCGACATGCTGAATAGGAGGTTCCTTTGTGAGTACGGCAACCACAGTGGTACCAGTAGTTGGATGGAGTATGAAATGATGGTATACCATCTTTCGGGACTGACCTTTCATGGAGATGCTTTATAAACTTGCTGATCATACTGCAGTCTGAATGCGATGTTTTTGTAGAACCTCCCGATTTGTTTAACAGAGGTTTTTTTTTTTTTTTTTTTTTTTTTTTTTTTTTTCTCTTCCCTCCCCCAGCCCCCAAGTGGATCAAGATGTTCGTCCTGGACGAAGCTGATGAAATGCTGAGTCGTGGGTTTAAGGATCAGATCTATGAAATCTTCCAGAAATTGAGCACAAACATTCAGGTGAGCACAAAGCCCTTGGTTAATTGTTAGGTAGACCCTTTTGGGTGGGCATTAGTGTTATTTCAGTGGGCTGAAAACGTAGAATTAAACAAACGGTCCTCTAAGCAGCCAAGCAGCATCCAGCATCCAGAAATCCTAAGTGGGTACAAAATCAGATCACTTTTTTTTTTTTCTTTCATTCTTTAAAACCAGTGACAGTCCTACTGGTGTTCGTCCGGTCTCGTGACATAACCGGGCTGAGATGCTGTTACAAAAACAAATGAACCCACATGATAAATGGTTTGACTTCCCTTTTTTTAGAATGCATGTGCATCTTTAGCAGCAGTAAAACTCAAGTCCTACAGCTTTGAAACAGAACTTTAGTGCCCTATACTTTAAACTTGGTAGTATTTTCCATGGTGTGGGAGAATTTTTTTTTTATTATTTTTTTAATTTTAATTTTTTAAATTATTATTTTAATTGAAACCTCGTGTCGTCATGTAGGCGCCCTCAGTGTCTCTTTCCACACAAACGAACTGTGCTTAAACTATAGAATCCAGTTTATTTCTGGGTTGTGTGGTGATGCTAGCAGAGTGAGAACGTGGAAGGACAGGAAACGAGCACTGCGCTGCAAATGAAACGTGGTCGGACCTCTTTCTTAATGTCCAGTGGCCTCTGTTTCAAGGTTCTGTGCAACAGTGAAGCGATGGTCTTGATCTAGTGGTGGTCGGCGTTACCTGGTGTTGCTAATGGTCATTTTGGGGGGGGGGTTGCTTTCATAATGAGATCGGCTTTGCAAAGGTTGTCAGTGACGGTGGAAAGACACGGGCTGTGCAAACTGGTCTGCGTTGGGTGTTTAGAACATTCCCCGGTGTCACTAGTGGAATTGTCACATTCATAATGCCTCTGCTCTTAAAGTGAGAGTCCTTAATGGTTCAAGATCCACTTTGTTTGGCAGAATAAATTTTTAGTCCAGACCACAGCTTTCCTGAGCTGTGGTGACCCTGCTCCTTAATGGGTATTGGGACTTTGTAATGGCTCCACCTCCCAGCCACACCCTGTTCTAGGGTTCGGTCCTGGCATGACACACGGAATTAAACTCTCTGACAGTGCTCCAAACGGTGCGGGTGCTGAAAAAGGCCAAATTTACAATCTCAAATGCTGTTAAATCAAAGCAGGGACGTTCTCGTTTCAGGTCGTGCTGCTGTCGGCCACCATGCCCGCCGAAGTGCTGGACGTGACGACCAAATTCATGCGCGAGCCAGTGCGCATCCTGGTGAAGAAAGAGGAGCTTACCCTGGAGGGTATCAAGCAGTTCTACATCAACGTAGAGCGAGAGGCGAGTGGCCTGGTTGTCTTCGAGTCTTGCAGCTAAGATCTAGGCCCCTTCTTTAATAAAAGCGCCATGCCAAAATCACCAAGTCTACGCTTTTAGCTTAGCTCTGGAGATCATGCTGGTATGGTTCGTCACAGAGAAGGGAGAGCGAAAGCCACGGTGTCGGCAACGAGGCCAGGAGGGACCTCTTTCTTAATGTCCCGTGTCCTGGTTCTCAAGATACTGTGCTACATGCTACCGAAAGGGCTTTGCCTGTTTTGACTTGACTTGAATTGAATTGAAATGAAGCGGACCTAAAGCGGTCATCATGGTTGCGCTGTAGTGCTGTTCAGGTGTGGCTTGTGTAGTGGTTGGTCTGCATAAGACTGCCACCTGCTGGTGGAGAAACCAAGCGCTCCCAAGCCGTCTGCCTTCTAGCTCTTCCCGACAGAGGAGAGGAACGGACGGAGAGTTTTGGTTTCCTTCTATTCTTAATCCCTTTTTTTATTTTTAAACTGTATTCACCTCCTCATCCCAAACTCCTGGCTGAAGGAGAAAGGCCTCCTCGGGCTCCTCTGTCTCTCTTTATTACTGCCCATGTCTCTCCAGCCTTCCCTCCTTGCCTATGTGGTGCCTGCACATTTACCCACCCTAGTGCTAACATATATTTTAACATATTTGACAATTTAATTACTACTGTATATGGAATTGAACCTGCATTAAGTTATGGGATATCACTAGACGGATTCTCTGGGATCGTCCCGGCATCTGGCACTGATCTAGTGATGTAAAAGGTGCAAATTGTGTACGTTGTGATTTGGTAGTTTTAAATTTGGACTTAAATTTGCTCATGCTGTGACCTTGTGCTTCATAGGAAGTAAATTCTGCGTCTTAACTAACTGAACTGTGACACCCAAGTAAAGTCGAACCAAATAAATCTCGAGTGTCTGTGACTTTACAGGACCTTGCTCTATGCATTTTTTTTTTGTGCCTTTGGGGTTTTTTGTCACAGTTTTTAAAAATCTGAATTGTTCTGGATGTTTAAATCCTTCGTTCTCTTTCTTAAATTCCTCCTCTGTTTGCAGGAATGGAAATTGGACACGCTGTGTGACCTTTACGAGACCCTGACGATCACCCAGGCCGTCATTTTCTTGAACACGAGAAGAAAGGTGGACTGGCTGACCGAGAAGATGCACGCTCGAGATTTCACCGTGTCCGCTCTGGTAAGGAAGCGTAGCCGCTATGAGAAGTCCTTGCCCTGCCCGTCGGATCGAGTATGAAATGATGGCATACCATCTTTCGGGACTGACCCTTCATGGAGATGCTTTATATAAAACTCACTGATCATACTGTTGGCTTGGCTCGTGCACGCGTTACGCCTTGGCTGGTGGGTTTCCTAACTTGAATTTAAATCTGGCTCTGCAGCATGGAGACATGGATCAGAAGGAGCGTGACGTCATTATGAGAGAATTCAGGTCTGGGTCGAGCAGAGTGCTGATCACGACCGACTTGTTGGTGAGTTCGAGGTTCATTTCCCTTCGCTTTGGTTTTAAAAACTAATCCCATTCTAAACGCATTAAGTAAAATCCTTAATGTAAAACTGATTGGTTTTCCCCTTTTTTGGTTCCTGGTTTTCAGAGGTGGATTACTGAGGACCAGTAGTAACTAAGAGAAGCTTGTTCTTGGGTCATTGATTTTTAATACATTAAGCCACTAAGTATTCTAAATTGAATGGGTTTAAATAAGAAAAGCTTAAGCTTTTAATGGCTTGGTTTGGGAACCTATAAATATGATGACTTCATCACGAGAGATTTTCTTATAACTAAAGGTCATAAAGAACTTGCTTTGTCCTGGGAAGACACATTACATTTTGAGCAGTAGTTACTAACCGTACTAACTGCTGTTCTGGGATCGTTGCTTTAGTACGTTAAGCCATGTTACAGTTTTTAATTGTTATAGGTTTATATGGTAAGGGGGAAAAAATAAAGATGATTTAAACGTTTACCACATTTTTGGATTTGAACCGAGCCAGAACTGATTGAATTAATAACCTGGAGTGTCACATGACCTGGCTAATGTTCATGACTGCTAAGAGTAACTGTGCTTCTCTCATCCCATCCCACCCCACCCCCTCAGGCCCGTGGTATCGACGTGCAGCAGGTCTCCCTCGTCATCAACTACGACCTTCCTACAAACCGAGAGAACTACATTCACAGGTGAGTCCCCGCCCGGCCGGCCCGTCGTTCCTAGGCGCGTATTTCGCCCGAGCTAAACCCCGCGTTTCGTCTCCAGAATCGGCCGCGGCGGCCGCTTTGGCAGAAAAGGCGTCGCCATCAACTTCGTCACCGAGGAGGACAAGCGGATCCTGCGAGACATCGAGACGTTTTACAACACGACCGTGGAGGAGATGCCGATGAACGTGGCCGACCTGATTTAACCCGGCGGCGCTCTCGAATGTGTGGGATAGCTATCGAATAATCACTTGCATTTGCGCTTATTTTATCGGAAGCCTGTTCTCCTCGATGCTGGCTGCGGATCAGACTTGCGTTGAATTTCGACTCGAGACGATACGACACGTGACGTGACTCCTCTGCGCGGACGGCTGCATCGGCCCTCCACCCGTGGCGGCGTTAACCGAGAATGGGTTCTTTACATGTATACTTTATCAGGTATTTCCTCCCTAGTGTGTTCAGAGTGTACGCCTTAGACGTCCTTCACCGTTTAGTCATTTACTTGTGGACTAAAAGATACAAGTGCTGCATCAAGTCTGCCAATTATGTTATGCTAACATACGTGTGCAGTTTAACTTGGCTCACTCCTCCTTTTCCCCCTTGTCTGTAAAGTGAAGGCACTTTTTATGTTTGAATGTATTAATTTAATTGTGTATTGTTTTATCGAATTACTACTTTGTGCGCGAGGTCCTCTTCCGAGATGGCTCTTGACATTTAAAGAATACATGTTCCAAGTAGTGCGTGCGCGTGTGTGTGTGGCTCATTTAACAATAAAGAGGATAGTAATACTCGTCTTCAAACTCGATCGAAATCCTTTTGTCTTCGCCCCGCCCAATTGTTTACTTTAAAATAACAGTATTAGTCAATCTCTGAACTGGTACCAGTCCATCCTCGGCTCATTTAAACCAGATGGTGGGATGCACCAGGCCACTTTCACTGAAGTGTAAACAATGCATACATGCTTTAAATTTACATGGTAGGAACTACGGGCAGTGGGGACTGGGATTTGAACCTGGGTCTCTGGGGCTGTGATCGAGAAAATATGTTCTTAAGCTTTTATTTCCTAAGCTCCCTGGGAAGCCCCGCCTTATGCCAATCGCTTTTTTTTTTTTGGGGTGAAAAGTGTGCGTTTGGCAACTACTCGTAAGTAGCCTTAAATGCTCAAAGGAGCAACTTAAAAAAATAAAATTGTGCCTTTACCCTTGTTTTGTTTTTTTGTTTTTTGTCAACGTCTGGTCAACCAGGTTTGAGTTGCAAACGCGATGCATTCAGCCGTAGAGAAACAAACACGGGTGCAGCCAGTTTGCATAGTGACACACACTGCTGGTGTCGCTGGCCAAATCTCAGTGGGGGTGGAATGTTCCACTCTTCCACAGTAAGTGCTCTCAGCAAGTTGTGACCTTTGCGAGGTCCGTCCCGGCTGCAAGTAAAATTTATTTCTGCAGGGCTTTTTATAACAGAGCATCGTCTCAAAGCAGCGTCACCATCTTGTATGCTCTTAAAAGGCGAATCCCGAAATGGAGTAAACCTAGGGCGACGGTGGCAAGGAAAAAGTCCCTGAATGTAGAAGGGAGGAACCAAGACTCAAAGGGACCTGACCTCCACGGGTGGCCCATATGCTAATTAGGTAAATGCTTTAGTGTATTAAAGTCATAGTAAAATTAAGTAAATCTATATAACAGAAATATTTAAGTTGGTAATAAAGTAGATTTTAAAATCGATCCACAGAGGCACGTCATCTCTTAGTGACTAAATGACTGAGGGAGTTCCTGCACTCTGGTGGGGCTGGGTTCTGTTGATAAAGACCAGTAGACTGATGCTGAGATCGAGGAACAAAGTCACCATGGGGGACACGGTTGGATTGGTACAGTGTATCAAATGCTCTTAAGCTCCAAAAGTATTAGGACATCATTCGATGAGTTCAGTTTTATTTGACCCCACTACCACAGCTGTGTAAATTCAACCACCTACTCATGAGACGCGTCTCAGAAAATGCCAGAATTGGCCCAACAGGCATCGGGGGTCAAACGGTTGAGACGTTTGATCTGTCTGACCAAGGATGGGATGCTGATTAGATGGCGACCGAATAAACGACTGGAACACACTTTTAGGATTAGATGCGTTTGTGTGCTGATAAATGCTAAACATGATGAGGATGGAGTGATTTGGATCTGATCTGAGTCTGAATCCAATAAGAGACTGTTCAGATCTGACTAATAAGTATAAGAGGGATTTGCTGTTTAACACCAGCTTTATGTTCTGTGAAATGATTGTAGTCGTGCAGATTCTTATCTCTGTATCTTTCGAACATTCTGCACGCTTTCTGTCTGCGATTCTCTTTTCTGCCAGCAGATGTCGCAAAGGTTCGCTAATTCTACTTTTCTGTCGTTCCAAAGTCAAACCATGTATAAAACCATTTTTATTTCCTATTTGTAGTTCTTAAAAGTGAACGGACGTTGATCAGGGGCTTGCCAAGCGTGCGAGCTAAACCGCTGGCCCTTTAGATCTGGAGAAGATTTTTTCACTTTTCACTCCATACAATCCTGGAAACGAGTTGGAATTCATTTTCACAGTGACCTTTTAAACCTTTGTTCATCTTTCGTACCCCAAACACATCAAGCGTTTGTGACTGACAATGACTGAGCTGTGACGCACGTATAAAACACACATTAACCGATATTCAAATCCCAAGCTTCCATAAAGGTTTGACCAGTGTGATCTCTTCCGGTACTTGGTTATAACATATGAATAAACCCTTTGAGTTACTGCTGCTTGCTTTACAGGACTATCAAGGTCCTCAAAATTAGAGCCGGCCCCCGTCATGCCTCTCTGCACCCATGTGTGGAATGAGTCACCTTAGCCTATGAGGGTTTACAGCAATCTCTTAATTCTGTCACCCAGAGCAGGACTGACCGTATCCATGCCCGTTTGGTCCAGGTTGGTCGAGCTTTACGTAAACTGCTCATGCACAGCGTTCCCTCGCCACTTCGCCTTTCGCGGTCTCGGTGCATCGCGGGTTTTCAATGATTAGAACAGAACGCTCTACTGTAGCCTCAACTTTACTTAAGCAGCCGAGTAAGAACGTTTTTTTATTTTCATTTTTGACGAACAGTAACAATTCAAAACAGTGTACTTTCCTATGCTAACAATGTAATAAAGGTGAAAACAAAACATCTTCAGACTGCTGCAGCACGGGAGCGTGACGCAAGGCTGCACCCTCTGGTGTTAAAAAAAGGCAAGTGCATTAGATGGAGTAATAAACAGAACGCAAGGACACCGTCAAGCTCTACGTAGCGCGTAATAAAATGTTGTTTGCGTTGGCGCGTGACGCCGATTGCTGAGGAAATGCGCTGTTTGGAAGGTGCTGAGCTGTCATGGGAACCAAAACTGCTGTTCTGCTGAGAGACGATGGGAAAAACAACGGTAAGAACGGTTAAAAACAAAAAAATTCGGATTGTACAGGTAAGCACCGTTTAACGACTTTTCGATCATCGTCTGGTCATTTTAACATCCGAGATCTTAAAAATTAGGTTTTAACAAAGAAGTCTTTTAAAGCCGGATGCAGCCAATCCGCTGCCGATGCACAGGCAGAGGCCGGAGTTAAGTGGAAGTACATCATTTTTTGTACTTGTATTTGTATAAATAACTTAGCTACGGGTCTTGCAGCTTGCTCAATAGCTCAGGTTTGACCAAGAGACTGTTCTAACTCAGTGGATGTGTTTAGAGACTTTTTTTTTTTTTTTAGTTTAATACTGTCTCAATACATTTTCGGCTTCCGTCAAAACAAAAGCCGTTTCAGTCCCTCGTGTGACTGTGACGAAGTTTTGTTGTTAAAATACCCCTTTATATAATGCTCACAAAAATAAGGGGCTATTTCATTGGGGATATTTTATACATTTTGTTTTTATGAGCAGCATATTTACATTAGACTGGCCTAAAAAGACTATGTCCGGTCAACGTCCATTTTAGTCATGACCTGTTCTGGTAAGGAAGCTTAGCAAACCATACCAGCCCTAGCTCTCTGGTCCAGTCATTCCCATTTTTGGACCTGCCATTCTACTTGGGTTGTTCTGGTCCTTTGATTTCGGACTGAAAAAAAAAAATAGAAAAACCCAGATTTTAGATTTTAGATTTTTAAAAGAGGTTTAATTAGGGGTAATAAACCGAAAGTCAATATTTTCAGCTATATTTTCAGATAAAGATGGACAAAAAAAATACTACAAGACCCAGTATAGAAGAGCAGTGCAGTTTGGATGGAGCTTGGACTCACAAAAAGGCTGCTTTGCATGGGTAGAGACTTAGAAACTGTAAACAAAGGAGTCTGAATTTAACAGCGGTGCAGTACAGCTTTCCCAAAACTCCCGAGGAAACTCGCTGCACTTCGGGATCGGTGGCGTGCCTCCAGAGTTCCTGCAGGTCCTTGACGTGTCCGTGTGATGTCATCATCTGATTATAGATGCAGAGGTGACTGGGAGCTCTGCCCTCTCCTGAGAAGAAGATGTGCTCTTGGGGCGTGATGCCCATCGCCTTGGCACAGATGCCCATGAAGACATCGTCGATATAAAGGGAGGCGTTCAGGGTCAGGGAAGCTTGGTAGACCCTGGAGGCTACGTCTTTGGAGATGACATAGCCGGCACCGGCGGTGTAATCGGGGTAGGACACCCAGGGGTACAGCTCTTTGGAGACGTAGTACTTGCTCACCTTCTTCCGAATCGGTGGAGCGCCTCGGTGCACCTTCCCGATCCAGAAGTCCTTTGCGCCGGCCCGGTCCACGTCCTGCAGGTAGCGGATCAGGTTGGGAAGGTGGACAAAGATGTCGTCGTCGGCCGACATGAGGAAACGGGCGTTCTGGCAGTAGGCTTGGGTCCAGCTGAGCTGCAGGAGTAGCTTGATGGTAAGGTTGTGGAAGGTGTCAAGGAATTCCTGCTGGATGAGATCGTGGTACTTTTTGTCTTCCAGGCGAAGCTCCTTTTGGACCTTTGCTCTTTCTGTAGACGAACGGGGCAGGCCGAGAGCAAACAGGACCTTCACGGTGACGCCCAGAGTCCTTTCGATATAGCCCTCGTTGCCCCACGTCGACCGGATGGCCTGCCTCCGTTCAGAGTTCTCCGGAGAGCTTTTGACGAACAGCAGGAGCATCACGTCCCGATGGCTGCATTTCTGCTCGTGGTTTATCAGGTAGCGGTGAGCGCTGAACTTCCGGGCGTTCTCCCGGCTGATGGTCAGGTTGGCACTGATGTAGTCCAAACTGCTGATGAAGCTGTACGAGTAGGACTTGACGTGACCGGCGAAGTCGCTGTCCAGACTCTCCCAGCACACCTTGATGACGGACAACAAGAAGCACGTCATCACCAGCTGCATGACCTGGCATTTCCGGATCCGCCGGAAATTCACGAACATCCTGGACCCTTTCTGATATGCAGCCGAGGGTCTGATAACGGGGACGGGCCTCGGCTACGTTTCACGCAGAAGCATCGTTTCTCACACTGTTCTGTTACGGTCCATCCTAAGGCTGAAAGCATTTCAAGCGGCTTCAGAAGGGACTTCGGAAAGCACCCCCATGTCTGAAACACAAATCGAGATGGAGATGGTGAGGCACGGCGAATTACATATGTAAATAAATATCCTACGGGAAACAGGGTGGCACCGACCCCCCCCCCCGGGTCCCCTGCTATGTATTCAGCCCAGGATGTCACATGCAGCCGTTTGTTTGAGGGAGAAGATGCGGGTTGGGGGATCACCCCGGTACTTCGACAGCGACCCATGTGCCTCCCTGCGATGGACTGGGTTCCTGTGCAGGCCAGTTACATGACTGGTGGTGCAAAAGTCTTAGGCCACCGTTGGATTATTTAAACAATGGTATAAAGAGCTCTTTGTTGGGATTGGGATCAGATTAGGATCAATTTGTTCAGAAGAAGCTTTTATAGGCAAGAGTGTTTAGTCAGTTCAGATAACGGAGCCCGTCTTATCTTAACAACGCACACCCACGAGATATGGATCAGCTTAACTGGTGCTTATCTGCCCCACTGTTCTTGAGCTAGCAATGTCATTTGAGGCAGCATGAAGAATATTGCTCGAAGCTTTTTCCAGTACCTTCTCACAAACCTGCCAGTTTCACTTTTTGATCACCGTGGTCTGCTTGGCCACATTAGCACAGGTCGTTGCGTGGGCAGCGCCCCGGCTGCAGAAGCAATCCCTGTGTCAATGCAGAAGCCAACACAGCAAAAACATAGCACAGGTCACCAATAATGGAAGGCTTTAGGGCGTTAGGGGCGGTGGGAAAAGCGCTGAGAGCTGTGAAAAGCTTTCAGAGGAAAACTGGAACGGGACGGATGGTACGTGGCTGCTAAACGGACAGGCTTACAGTTAATAACAACTAATAAAAGAAAGAGCAGGTCCTTACTCAACCGCTCCGGGTGGCCAGGTTCTTATCTAAACATAAAATAAAGTGTCAAATATGCATATTTACTGTACAGGGCGAGTCAAAATCACAGGACACCCTTTTATTCCAGAAACAAAAATATTGACAATTATATATCTAAACACCCTAATGTAATGTGTGAGGGGAGGGGCCTATCTTTTGGGACATGTCCGGAACATGGCCGCCCCATGGATCGTGGGCAAATGTTTTTTTTTCCAACCTGAAGGTGGTCATGTAGGATATCAAAGAAGATCAGGATGGTCTCAGAAATCGATTGCTGCAATCAGATTTTCAATATGGCTTGGGGTTCAAAAGCTATCACAGAAAGTTCAAAACACGTTTGCTGTTCGTCACAGGTAACTGAAACTGGAATGGATGATTCTGACGTCCGGGGAACGCAGCTGCCGTATCATAGCAACAGACTTCAATAACCGACACCCAAAAAGATCACCAATTTCTCACGGCACCCTTAGCCAAATTCTGAGAAACTGAGACTGTGGACGACAAGCCGACCAAAAAACCTCAACAATGGTTTCGCAGCGTTTGCAAAAAGTCCGAGTTGCAACAGGCGACGTTACAGTTACAGTCCTGTAACGTGTGACTCAATCTGTATTTATTATGAACATGTATTGGTACAGTTTATCGTTCAAGAACCAGCTGCTAGAGACAGCAAAGCAAAGGGGTCGAAATTTGCTCTTCTAAGCTCCGGTGGACTGCAAAACCTAAGCATGCTTCACATGACCTCGAAGGATCTTCAGACTGCTTTTAGTTACTGATTGATGTCGAACATAACAACCAGGGTTTTTATTGGCCGTTGGCTCAATTTACCCAGGAGAACAGGGTAGGAAGGCAATGCCAGAAGTTACATACATATAGTGGAAACGAGGGTGAAGTAGGCTATTTTCGAATATCAGCCTTGTGATAATCGCAATACGGCCGATTAATTGCTCTAACACCTTTGGCTGAAACTGAGTAGTAGTACAGGGCCATGCTGGCTAACCTACACGGTGCCACCAAGTCAACAATGTATTCGACTGTCCCTGACTGTCCAAACTCAATGGATCCCCATCCTGGCTATTGAGCGTTCCTAGAAATCGGCATTTTCTGGGCGGGACCACAAAGCGTACGTGGACGTACACGGATCTTCTCAGAGTTAACGCTCAAATATCATCAAAACAGAAATTTTGCTTCATTTTCCGCCATTAATTCTGTGGGACCAGAATTTTCAAGTGACATTCTCAGCAGGTCAGCAGTTTCACTGCGCCATTTGGTTTTAACAGTGACGCCGCCTCACCGTTCGGATGAACCCGTCTACAAAAACCAAAGGAGATCAGCTTAGACGTTCCGGATCCTACAGCTCACTACAGAAACCTCGTCGCTCGTTCTTATCCGCGTTGTTGCCATGACAACTGCAGTTAAGACTGAAGACACACAATCACTTTATTCCTGACTTGGAGTTATAGAGCCCAAATGAAAAGTTATGGGTTATGGGCAATTTCCTCTGTCTGATGCTCGCGGATAAGGGCGTCCGCAAAGTGGCGTGAAAACCCGGCGCATCAGCCAAACACAGGAGAAAACAGCAGAAGATTACATGCAAACAGTGAGTCGCTAATCAGACAAAGATAAGACAGCAATAGGGTCTGGATTTTGGACTTTTATACTGTCCTCCATGACGGATGAGCTATGAAAGTATTCCCTCCCCCTCTCATGGAATGTTTGAATAATTTAATAATAGGAATAATAATAATAATAATAATAAGATGGCAAACAACATGAACTTGCATACGCATTAACAGTTACAAATGAATTTCGATCTTTCTAGGACTAATGTAACAATACTAATAACGGCAGGGTTTAATACAATGTTGACAAGAACCACAATCATTAATTTATGTGGCTATAAAAAGTACAATAAAATATGGCGTATAAAAACGTATTAAGCAGTAAAGTATCGTTTACGATCCCATATTATTATTGGGCAACAATCAGATAAAAAAAAGTACATTTATACAGATGCTGTAATCTTTTAATGTGTTTTTTTTTTTTTTTTTTATAGAAGTGTGAACAGGTGTCACATGTGGGTAGCAGTGTGCCCTTACACCTCGTTTCCATTCACGCTAGAGGATGTTGGCAGGAAAGCAACCCTACTTAACAATAAAGGTAATGACCGAGGTTTTAAGAATTATAAAAATGAATAGGAAATAAAAAATCGTTCAATCATTATGGCAACACACCTGTCCTCAATCAATCAGACTCCAACCTTCTCCACAAAGCCCAAGATCAAAGACCTGCCTAAGGACAGCAGTAGACATGCACAAGGCTGGGATGGGCTACAGGACAACAGGTAAGCAGCTTGGTGAGAAAACCGAATGATAAAGTCCGACGATGGGCGACACCGTTCATTGACCAATGCTTTCTCCAGAAGGAAACTTATACTGATTACTGAATACCGAATAGAAACACAGCCTGGATATTCTCTCTAACTTATACCTATATCACCTGGTTCACATTCACTCGCTGAATCTGGTAGCCTAGCGGTTAAGGTACTGGACACGAATCCCACCTCTCTTGCCAAGCTGTCACAGTTGGGTCCTTAAGCAGGGCCCTTAACCCACCATGGCTTGAATTGTAAGCCTGTGTGAGTTGTATGTCGCTCTGGACAAGGGCGTCTGCCATAAATGTAAATGTATATGTAAACGATTCATTTGGCTGATCTTCCATGTCGTTCATAACACTGTCTATGGACGCATTTTTGGTTTCTGCCACGCAAATGTATCAGTCGTTTCAAACCCTATTTCAATGCTCATGTTTCGTGTTTAGTTATCGTTTGCATGCAGGTATCTTAAAAATACCTTGTAAATTTACATTACAGTAGCATTAAAGGACTACGAGCTTGTCCACGACCTGTTTCACAAACCGTAATGCAACCGGTAAAGAACATACGCATAAAGACATGAAAAGATTGTGACTTCAGAATGATAAAACAAGCACGAACATGACTTATTATTTCTTGAGTACTGTTTTAGTGACGATAATCTAGGAAGCAATTTCTTTCTTTAGCTCACGCAGACAGATATGTATATCTTTTACAGTCTTCATATTGTCATCCTTCTGGACTTTTGAAATCTAATCTAATCTAATCTAATCTCATCTATGGCATGTGCATAGCCTCATATTTACACATAGATGACTCTGACTCTGGAATCCACATAGTCTCTTTGCAACTCTTCGCTCGCCCTTAACATAACCATCGATAATAAACAATCTTCAGCCAGGTGCAATTTGCAGAACTTTTCCAACAACGCATCCACGAGCTCAACCGATGTGAAGTAACGGTCAAACAACAGCTGCCTTTGTAGGTACACGTAAAGGCATATATACTGTAGAGGTGGGAGTAAATCGAATATGTGCACAAGTCTTAAACTTGCAAGTCCCATGCTTCTGTGAATAAATCATGTTCAAAGTATCAAGTAAGTCAAGAAAGCATCCAGTCACGCCATACAAAACTGATGGTCGAACGCCAGTTCTTAGGCTTAATTCAGTGAAAAGACTGGATTGAAATAGATTTTTAACATTAATACATGCTGTTTTTCTTCTTTTTTCCCCACTTTTCTTCTTGGACTTTTAAACTCATTGGTCAAATTCAATTCAAATTGGTCAGATGTGTGAAATAATTGATGATCAATTAAGTACACGATTTTATTATGAATTTTCACCGTGGAACCACAAAGCGGCCACATTACCCATTCATAGAACTGTGAGCTTTATGGTCGAACTGTGAAAGTTCACATTAAAACGGTCAAACAATTTACAGTTTTACTATGAAATCTGACGGTCCATTTTATCCTTGGATCTTCTGTTTGCGTTATATTTTTTTTGCTACAGTATATGACGATCCAAAAAAGTAAGAAAGACAGAATAAGGTTCTTCTCTTGGTAGGTTTTAAACGGACAGAGAAACGAACGAGTGGAGATGGAAATGTTTTTAATTTTTCAAACTGCTAAAATAGTCCACCATTAACTGTAAACAAGCACAAATCCTGACTTTTGGTCATAACAAACATTTTAAAAAACGTTCAGAAATGCGAGCACTCACCAGTTTCGGCCCTCATCGAGAGAAAAAATGGAAGCAACTTTTAAACGGATTCGGTTTTCGGTTAAATAAATGGTCGGTTGTGACTGAGATGGAATCGGAACAGAGGCCGGTTAAGTCCACATGAAATTCTCCTCTCACCTCTCTGCTGTTTTACCTCAGCAGTTTATGTCACTGGTTGGCTGGGGTTAGCAAACCTCCCATGGGCGGGAGAAAAGCTCGCTTCGTGTCAGGGATCCGTTAATATTCTCCTTCTGTTTTCTTGTCTTCCACGTGCTGTTATTTAAAATGTTCATATTTTAAGGTGCTGTACGTGAAGGTGACGGTTGGCACGTTTGAAAACAAACATGTCTTTAACGTGAGCGACGTGGTGTGTTTACATTTCAATCAGTCAGAAGACAAGAGGTCACAAAGAGTTAAATCTTTAATAATAAGAAGAATATGTAAGATTAACACCCAGGGTAAAATAGGTACCGTGAAAACAAATTACCATCATAAATTCCCAGTAGAGGTGTGAAATCATTTATGGTCAGCTCATAATCAACCAAGTTTACTATGAATTTTGACAGCGGGACCACGAAGCGGCCAAATTACCAGCAACGTTCAGAGCAAAAGTGTGAACGTTATGGTCGAACTGTAAAAGTTCACAAGAAAACTGTCAAACAATATAAAGTTTCGCTATGAAATCGGACGGTCCATTTTTTTTCCTGGGCATACAGTATGTTTTAGAAAGCTCCAGGAACTGTACCACAACTCCAGCGCTGAACCTAACCTGCTAAGAGACCACAGTATCAAAATAAAAACGTTTTTTTTTCCATTGTTTTGACCACAGCTAGGCTTCGTTAAATATCACCTGTGGCACTTACATCCCGTCAGGTTACAGTTGTCATTTTGCGGTCGAGTCTAGAACAATATGGAAACTGTGATGAATAAATTTGTTTACTTCCAACTAATTAACAATAAAACAAGTTCCTTGTCTGCGCTGTGAGAGGAAAAGAAATTGAATGAATGAGTCCAACAAAGGTTTCCAACTGGTAACATCCGGTTTTAGAGATCATGCTTACAGTATTACTGATGCCATTTGGCATTTTGGCAATTTTCTTGCGTACCACCAATAAAGTTGCTGTTCAGATTTTGGAGGTTTGACATGTTTTTGGTTCAAAGCAGAACCAAGATGTTCGTCTTGCTTTCACTTGCATTTGCGCCCTACAACTTCAGACAAATTTGTCCGTTCCCAAGGCTACCCCACTTTTGGTACATCCGTGGTGATCTCCCACCTCGACTACTGCAATGCCGTACTAACTGGCCTCCCGGCCTATGCAATAAAGTCTTTACAGAGGGTCCAGAATGCATCTGGTTTTCAACCAACCCAAGGCATGTCAACCTGCTGCTCACTGAGCTCCACTGGCTACCAGTTGCTGCTCACATCAAATTCAAAACTCTCAAGCTGGCCTATACAGTGATCACGGGACATCATGGAAAGACGCACTGATCGCAAAATCTATCAAACTGCTAACTGCGACGTCGTTCCGGCAATCGTGTGAGCTTGCGGCTTTTGACATGGTTCTAGCATTGACCACTTGTTAGATCGAAACGTCCCCGTAAGCAAACTTCCAAGCATTTCACTGAAGTGTTTTATGTCTTTGTCAGTTCACATATAGAGTGATCACGTCCAACTTCTACACTCGTGTAAGATTCTGAAATATCCCCCGATTTTGGTGAGCGCTACAGCCCTCGTTGTTCTGCCGTTGTTGCGAGCTCACCTATCAAATATTTCTGAAATAGAAAAGTTATTCACGTCTTCCCAAGTTGTTTCTCGGACGCTCCCGTAAGGTTCCTCTTTGCGACGGAGCACGACATGTTTTTGACTTGGGTCTAAAGCAAAATGGGCACCGAGCAATCTTCTATTGCTCTGCAGAGTTTTTGGAAACGCCTCAGACGAGTCCCCTTGAGAAAACAATTCAAAGCACGACTTGGATGACTGGGATCGTTTGCAGGTTGTCCAAAAAAAAAAAAAATTGTCTCATTTCCATCATTTTGCATACATTTGCTTTGAGTGTCCTGGTCTCCACTTGGAGAAGTTGGAACGTCTCTGTTCCTCAGACGTCCTGCCTTCTGGGTACGCTTCGATTTCGTCCATTCCTTCCCACGGCCTTATTTTGAAACGTTGACCATTTGACTTTCGTTGGGAGAACCTCTGCTAGACTGGACTAGCACGGCAGTACCGCTTCAGCGAAAAGAAAAGAAAAAAAACAAAAAACACAAGGATGTAAGGAGGCCTAATCTGAAGACCATCTCACACACAATTTGCACACCTGCGATACCAGAAGTAGTGATGCAGATGAGACGTTCAGCGTCAAGTTTTACTAATTTTTCCACTGTAACGAAAATGGTGTGAGATGATATCCCAAATATAACCTCCCGTCAGGTAAGTCTAGTGACGTTCTCGAGAGCAAAGATTCTTCAGAAATGACAATACGTCCGAATTGGGTCGGTCTTTGTGTTCAGGGACTTCTCTCCAGCAGCACTTTCCTTTTACAGAACGCGCACCGTATACACGATGCTCAGACAAGTTTCATGCCAACATGTTACCGTCTGCACGAATGCTCGTACGCTACCGACAGCACCACATTCCCACCACCGACTCGCCTTCAGCCCACAGTACGTCCTGGTGGAACCACCTCCTCAGGTCATCGGTGCAAACTTACCCAGCCCCTGGTAAAGCCTGGACTGCACCGTCGCTCCATTCATTTTCATTTTTACCACAAACTGACGAGTTCACACGGCTACTGTAGGATTTGGGATACAGGATGCTGCAGAAATATTTCAAAATGCTAACTGGCCTCGACAGGGACCCCTGCGATACTCAAACACATGAAATGGCAGAAAAAAAAAAAACACATTTCAAAGTTCCCAGTTCCTGTGGTGCAAACGCCTGACAAAAGGGGGCACTTTCTCCCAACAGTCCGGCATGGGTATCTGGGGTCTTTTAAAAAATATATAAATAAATAAATAAAACTTACAAGTGACACTTATCAAAATATATTTTATTCTGGACTTTTTCGATTCGCTCCTACTCGGGAATCGGTGACAAAACGTCAAAACAACGCTGCGGCAAATTGAGCGAGAAACAAAAAAAAACGGGGTAATACGGGAGGTCAAAAACAACAGAAAAGTTGCCAAACCGATATTTACATGGTCCAGGGTTTCAACGATACGAAGGCTTACGTACTTTAGGGTTCCTTTTATTTTATTTTATTTTATTTTTTTTTTAAACAGAGACACCTACAAATAAAGCGGAATTACAAAAGATTTCAAAAAGAGTACAAAATGACACGGCAAGGCGTGCGCAGGGGACTGAAAGAAGCCTCCGTAAAAAGGGTCTCTCTTTAAAACCGAAAATGTTATAAAATACCATTCCACTGTCATAGACAATATAATAAATAGGCATCTTTATGGTACAATCTATGTAGCATTGATTAGAAGCAAGCATCAAAATACTCTTCTCTTTACAAAAGATTCACGACATTCTGGAGAAAAAAAAAAAAAAAAAAGACAGCGAATGATGATTAGACGGACTTGGCGTCGAAACCTGGATGCCATCGGACCAGTCAGCCTAGTAACAAACCTTGAGAACAGCATCCTACAGAACCTAGCTAATTCAAGTCAATACGAATACTTTTTAATGTCGAAGGGGGTAAAAAAAAAAAAAAAAAAGGGAATTAAGTGCTCGACGGAACTCTAAAGTGCGGGACAGTGACGGCCGCGGATTCCGGCCTTCCGCTTAAACTATGACTGTCTAATGGTATTTTATACAGAAAAGCACGTGCCAACGACGCGCTCGAGAGCTTCCGCGAACTCAGCTAGCGTTTTTGCGAGAATTTTCGGTCCCCGTCGTCAAGTCGCACTCCTGGACGCCCACGACTCGAGAAGCAAGAAAAGCCAACGACTTTTTTTTCTTTGTTTGTTTTTTTAAATGCACAGGCCAAATTCAGACTCCAGGCCATCGGCAGTTGTTTACAAAAATCCACACAGGTTTGCGACTTTGTGCTGAGACACAATCGTGACTAATGCACGTAAAACGGCTCCAGAACAGGACACTTTCGCTGCAGCTGCCGTTAATTTGGACGCCAGACAGCGGGCTAGCTGTATAAAGCTACAACTCTGTCCTCTGCTTTCTCTAGACTAGCGATTATCTTCGTTTAGTGGATATGTCGACGATATGTCTGCCTTTTCGATCCACTCCAAAAATGGTTTGTCTAACAATGCATAGCTTGTATAATCCACAAACACCTTCCAACTAACCAAACCTTCCACCGTTAATTGGATTTTAAAAAAAAAAAAAAAAAAAAAAAAAAAAAAAAACACCTCGTAAAAGACAAACCTGTCTGTTTTTGGAAAATATCAGCCATTCTGCAAGTTTTTACTTATTGAATCTCGGAGTTTCAAAGGGTTTCGTTTTTTTTTTTAAAGTCCCAATTTTGAAATAAAGAACAAACTGGTCGTATTTTGGTATAATAAGAGTGACGTTATTAGGATTTAAATCGGTCCTTCTTCCAGGCGCGTGCATGCTCAGAGTCGGTGAATTTGTCCATGTACACACTCGCCGCGGGCCAGTGGCTTTCCGTTAGCAGCATCATTTCCGCAGGTCTAACACACAAACCTGAGAGAGAGAAACAAATTAAGAGAAGTTGTTAACGAGCCATACAAGTCCTATTGTTGGATCAACCCCAAATTTGCCTATGCAATTAGACCAACCATCATAAATGTACAACGTGGACAATGTGGAGAGACACCAAAGAGGTGGCCAACTGGCGGTCAGAGACTTCTTTTCTCTCAGCATGATCATATGGAGGAATACAATACAGGTTTGGGCAGATTACCTTCTGCACTGCGGTCTGTGAAACATTACATTACCATAGTAACAGTGGTTCAGATATTTTGCACATAGTGCTTTGGTTTAAACACTAATATTAATGACAACACCCTATGAAAACTCCGTACAGTACTATAGAAGGCAGACATTTTTATAATTTTTATAACACTGCACGCCCCCTTTCAACAATATTCATGCCATATCATTTACAAGTTAGTCATTTTTATAGTTTGTAGCTTTGGGTTTCTTGTTTTGGTGCAGCCATTCTCAGCCTCTTTCTAGTTCTTGTGTACCGGCCGAAGATGTAAGAAGAAATTATACTATTTTTTTTTTTAAAGCCATTCTAACGCTGCAATTCTCTTTTCTGCCAGCAGGGGTTACAAGGGTTCGCTTGTACAAGTTCAGTTTATTTCCTAGTATATTTCTTAATACAATAATATTAATACTTTAAAAAGCGTGTATATA
>JAUZST010037160.1:0-27640 GCA_034779995.1 Parotocinclus haroldoi | reverse complement strand
ACTCTTGGATATGTGTCAACAATCTGGGATTCATGTATTTTATCCAGTACCATATATATATATATATATATATATATAATTAGGTATCAGTATTAATCATATTTCTCTCTCATTTAGTGCATGTGTACCTGTGTACCTTGTCTTGCTATACTTGTAAGGACCAAATATCCTTACAATGATACGAAAAGCTGGATATTTTTCTAATCTTCACTTTAACTGTTTTTGCTTTAACATTACTGGATCCAAAAGTTCAGGTTAAGCATAAAATCCTGCCATTTTATGCCATTGTATTTATCCAGTGGGAACATCAAAACAGTGATACGCTTTGTCATTACACAGGCTTTGAGCTGTTTGTTGTCAGATGTGTTATATAACACCTACCGTAACAGGCTGCCTAATGGACATGGATATGTCAGACTTGCAACACAAGCTTAACGTGTTCTGAATATTAGACTGAATAAATTATCTCATATTTAAATACACAAAAAGTTTAAAACCTAATAATATCCACATTAATTGTAATATGCACAATGTGAGTTGCTCTTGATCTTTCTTTAGTCTAAGTGATACATCATCCTGAGCTTTCTGCAATGCGCTGACTCTGGGGAATTCGGCCACAGCACATTTCGAAAACAACACTAACCCAATGACCATAAATCCCCTAGAGAATAAGCTGCAAAGATAAATCTAAATTAACTCTCTAAAACAAAGCAGAAATGGAGCAACTTCTGTACTTCCAAAAAATTAAATGGTTGGTGCACTGTGTATACACATAAAAACACTCACTGCCTTTTCCTATGCTTGCTTTGCCCTATTATCCCATCATTGAACATTTATGAGACATAAATATCATAATATCAAATATCATAAATGTGAAATCTGAAAATAATGTTTACAGCAAGATCCGTGTTCAGTATGAAGACAAGTTATTACAATTACTGTAGTATTCATTAACTGAGCATATGCTTCATTCAGGTCACAAAACAACACGAACCATAAGCCTGGAACACTGATACTTTTTAAATAAACTGGGGGTTTTCCATGCTAGACAAAGGAAGAGGGAAAGGGAAGAGTGGAAAGCATTCTGACCTCAGAGGCTGGTGAGTGAGCAGCTTTCTCTCTGTGTGTTCTCAGCATGCTGGATCAGGAGTGTGCCACACACACACACACAACACACTGACACCTACAACCTGCTGACTGACCAACTGACAACCATAACACTCACATACAGTTCTTGACACACAACGTGGTACAACAGCTTTGCGATATAACCAAAAATCGTATCCAAATAACAATAAATGTCACAGTATAACTAAATGTAGTTAATATTTTTGAATAAAATGAGCACATGAAAAATGTTGAATTATATACACTCAACAAATAAATCTACTTTCTCATATTCTGCTTAAATTTAGAAATCTTTTCAAATTTGTTAAGCATATAGAAAAATATAAAATAGTAACATATATAGGTTTAATAGAAATACACCAATTGCAATTTTCTTGGTCAATTAGATTTCCTGATTTTTAACATATGACTTGCCGTTTCAGATATTCTTTCCGTCTAAGAATTATAAGTTACAACAATACAGAAACATTTTCATTCACAATTCACACAAACTGTATAAGTGTTAAAGAAAGATAGCAGGATCTCCACATATTCAGTGGGGTAATGCAGTTTTAAATGTTTGAATGTTCTGGTGTTGTTCCTCCACAGCATATTTTCGCCCCATCTGTACTGCAAACAGCACACTGCACATAGAGCTTTCACATAGAGAGACTGTTTAGGTGCTCATAGTAAGAGCACTCAAACACTATTGAAATGAACATTCCCTCGTCATGCATTATCAACCGTCTCAAACAAACAAGTGAGTGCTTCTGTGTTTACAGCTCATGGGACTAAATAAGCGTGCAACTGAGTGGGACTGTGGTAGCCTAGCGGTTAAGGTACTGGACTATGGACCAGGAGGTAAGTCGCTCTGGATAAGGTCGTCTGCTAAATGATGTAAATGAAATTAGTGCATGTAGTCCTGGACAGCGCTTCCACACAGTCAACATGTTTTTGTAATTACAATGCATTTACAGTGCCTCAATGCAGTCATCAAAAAAACATCAGTTTATCATACTTTATTTAGAATTTTCACACATTTTTAATTTCAGATATTATTCCTAATATTAATAACTTAATATGTCTTATTCTTCATTTAATATAAATATTTTTTGTTGCAGAATATTCAGTGGTTAATTTTGACATTATTTGACTGTAGTTGCCACATGGTAAGATGTGGAATGGAATATATAAGTAATTGCATCAGCACTGTCTGCCCAATATCTGATAAATGAATGACATCAATTCTTAATCAGTAGGGTTTCATACGATGTCGGCTCACTCTGCGCACAGCCATGTTGGAACACAAACTTTTTCTACAAAGTTGCAAGCATGAAATTGTCTAAAATATGGAGGTATGCTGAAGCATTAATAATTCCTTTCACTGGAACTAAGAGACTGAGCTTAACTCCTGAAAGACAACCTCACACCATAACCCCCAAAACTTTACACTTGGCACAATGCAGTCAGACAAGTTCCACTCTCATGGCACCCACCAAACCAGACTTGATTGGTCCATCAGATTGCCTGACGGAGAAATGTGATGAGTCACTCCAGAAAACACATCTGCACTTTTCTCGAGTCCAGAAGTGGCATGCTTTACAGCACTGTATGAGACACTTTACACTGCGCTTGGTGATGCAGGGTGCATGGATGCAGTTACTCAGCAATTGAAACCATTCCTTAATACTCTCTACGCACTGTTCTTGAGCTAATTTGAAGGCCACATAAGGTCTGAAGAAAGTTCTTAGATGCAAACAGCATCTGCTGTCCCTGCTCTGTCATTTTACGTGACCTACTACTTCATGGCTAAGGTGTTGTTATTTTCAATTACTTCTATTTTGTTATATTACCTTATATTGGAACATCTGAATTCAATTATATGAATGGGTGAATAAATACTTTTGGCTATATATATTACAATTTATTTAGTGCAGTTGTGTGAACGTGTGTGAGTGTAACGATTTAAGATTTAAGCAGGCAGATTGCAATGCTAAACTGCAGACTGAAATCATCTGTTACCACCTATCAACCTTATCGCAAGACACGGACCTAAACAACTACATGGTGTAACTAAATAAATAAATTACCTGCAGTACTTTTAAAATACATGGCTGCAGCAAGTATTTTCTCATATGAAATTAGTTTAAAAATAAAATGCAGATTATAGTTGTTATATCACTCACTCTCACAGTTAACTTTAGTCCTGAAATTGCACATCAAGCCAATACAACTCTGTGTTTTTGTGCGCTTGTGTGTGTGTGTGTGCACTCACAAAAGCAAAGCAGTAAGTATGAATGGAATGCATGCCATCATCAGATGCCAGGACAAAAACAACAGAAAAAGAACCCGAGTCAGCTCATCATAAACCTCTGACAAGCACAACCTGCTGAGCAGAACAGTAACCATTATTTCACAAGATCTGACTTCTACAGTGTATACAAAATACTCCTTCTCCTGATACTTTATATCCATACTCATTATAGACATGCTGTTCATCTACTGATTCAGTCTTCCTCATTATAGGTGCATTTGATCAGGAGCTACCCCAAAAAACACTGAAAAGTTGAGATTGTGCTCTGGGCAGGGTACCAGTTCATCACAGCTATGGTGTACACCCAGTACTGCACAAATTTGTTAAAAGTGTTATAGAGGCAACCAAAACATCTTAACAATACTGGCAGCTCAAATATGTACACCAAGTACAGCTCTCAGAGGCAAGCATACACTAATTTAAATATGTAGTTTGATCCAATTTTAGACACAAGCAGTGAGGGAAGCCACCTCTAATGCCGCAACCTTGGATTCAATTTCAGTTTAAATCAAAGGTAGGTGTTTGGCAACACTGGTAAATAAATGCACAAGAACATCTGGCTAAATGCACAAGCATGAAATCAGCGCTTTTGGACACTGTGCAGCCCATATTTTGCATTTAATCTTGCAGATGGTGTGTTACTTTATTTAGAAAGCAGGCAGAATGCATAGTATGACTGGAAGTACCTTTTTAATATAATTATTTTTTGTTTTATTACAAAAATATTACAAAATATTGTAAATTTTAAAAGCAATTCTCATCAGATATATTTCTGTGAACATGTTAACATAATTGAGTCCATAGTATATAAATATATATATATATAAATATATAAATAATACCAGAAAATCTCTGTTAAAATTTAGTCAGGCGAAGACTCACTGTATACTGTATTCACTATATCCATATGTCATCTTAAGTGTGAAATTGCTCAAACCCAAACCACTTCTCTGTTTTAAAAAAAACTATATTGTGATTCATCATGATTCATGACTCTTGAAAAGCAACGAAGCGTAAATTGTAAATCATGATGTAAAACATAGCCATTTGTTTAGAACTGGTTTATCATTACCCTGACACAGCAAACAGAACATATTGTGTAAATATGGCACGTGTGACACTAATATAAATGTTTTTTGTGAAGGTGACTAAAAAAGTCCCATGTTGATGCTTAAGTGTGTTAGCTTTGAGTTATTGCTACATTTTCCACTAGACTGCTCCATTCAGCACTTGACTGATGGCTCCTGGAGTGATCCATTTGTCTTAATGGGATTTCCGTAGTGAAGACTCTTTGAGCCAAAACTGCACAGTGGCATGGCCGCTTGAATGTGTATAAACAAGACGTGCAGATGCACAGACATAAACACAGAGCTAAACTCCCAATACTGAATGAACAAGATTGGTTCAATGCTGTCACAAATAAACACTGAAACCCAGGTTTTTAGTGCAAAAAAAATGTATAGTGTCAAATGTTTGGAGAGTTGAGAATCTGCTTTAAATGTGGATGGAAACAAATAGCGATCGCATGGCAGCAAAATCAATCTACAAAATTATGATATATTGGCTTGGAAAGGCTGAACTTCTTGATAACGGTGATGGCTAAAAGGGCATCCCAAACTGCATACTACTAATGATATTCTTATATACACTTATCAAACCAAAACCATGGCCATGTGACAAAAGCAACTCCTCTTTTCAGGTACAAGCTCCTTCTATTTGAAAATGATTCCTTGTTCAAAACTGCATTCTGCATTGTGTTCACTCTCCTCCATTTCTGTCTGTGCTCCATCAATCAAACAACAAAAAGACTGCCATACAGCTTGCATTTTGCAGCATGATTAAATAGACGATAATATTAAATAATAGACGTTTTTCTACCATCACTTGATATATATGGTCTTATTGCATAGCCCTGCTATCATGCCTATTAAGCATGTATCCATGCGTATAGTGTGAATAAAACAAATTACATGCATTTGCAAAGCAAAGCAAGCCTGACTGAATTAAGTGGATAAGAAAATGAAATTATGATGGCCATTTTGATTGAACTGAACCTTAATGTCACAATTAAGATGATATGACTAAAGAAATGTTGATACATGTTGAACAAATCTGCAGACATTTCCCTGCTAAACCCAAGCCCAAACTAGGATATGCAAGCAAGAAAAGGTGTTCTGTTATTTTTGACAAAAATGCAAAATGTCACAGAACATTTTCCAAATATTGCCAAACATTCATTTTAAACATGTTAGCAAAGGTTTAGGATATGTTTATGCTGTTATGAATTACATGGGTGAATTATTTAAAAGGAATGCCAGTGGGTAAAATTTGGCTACACTGTCACTCACTGTCAGTCATTAACCGCATTTAAAGAGATTTCTGTAGACATGCATTCTTGTCTTGAAATCATTTCTTACTCTGGGACACTAGTAAGTCTGTGTCTATTCAATCTCTGAAGCAATTACAGCATCTCCATATGCTTTTTGAAGTCAAGATAATTATTGAAAAAAAATATTACTAACTCACCAATGTGAGTAAAAGAAGCAATGATATATGAGTGACATAGAGTTTTTGTACTCCATGCACAATATAAAAAATGACTCATTAAAATTGAGCAATGTAGATTATTGGGCTTTTTATCCAAGAAAAATGCAGACTGCCTGTTTACTTGTTTACAGTTCAGTCTTGCCTGGGCCAATATACTGGACACACTGACCTATTGCAGCAACAGACTGAAGTGGGGTCTTGTTCTTGTCCTTTTCTTTTCCATCCTTATCCACTTTGATGGCAAACTATTTCCACACAGCATTCCTGCTTTCTTTGCTAATTAAGCCAGGTTGCAAACACTCAGTTCAGTTCAGATGCCATTTCAGCATAACAAGCTGTTGTACGTGCTTTTATAGCCTGGGTGGGTTAAAGAAAAATGCTTTTTTGACTATACTAGCACAGTATGTTTTAGTTTTAATTTTGCCTCCACCACCCCCTGTCACTACTAAGTTTTACTTTTTGCATTAGCTAGTACTCATTAGTTTAATTAAGTAATTTAAATGAAGAATTACTATTAGATGCTACAATCGTAGGTTCATGAGACTATTTACTGAGCTAAACAAAGCTTGATTAGGTCACACTATGCTTGAAGCTCTGCTTGTCTAAAGAATAATTATTGACATAAAACAAAACAAACAACTTGTTCCAGAAAATTACTGTTTGAAAACTTAAAATTAAGCCCTTTAATAGAGGGTTTAATAGTTTAAAAGAGGCACAATAAAATGTATGTATCTTGATTTTTTTTTGACTGAGCTATATACAGTAAAGACAAAGCCATATGTCTCCAAACATCCCTGATTCAATCCCATTCTTGGACTCCACTTGTGTGGTGCTTGCATGTTCTCTCTGTGTCTGTGTGGATTTACTCCAGGCACTTTTTTTTCACATTCCAACAACGTGCATTAGGTTAACTGGTTGCTCTAAATTGGCCGTGTGAACGTGTCTCACTAGTATCTATGTAACCTTGCTCCTGTCACAAAAAGCTATTGATTCACCATTGATTGTTAACATTAAACAACCAACCAAACAAACAAATCCTTCTCTAAAGTCCAGGTTGCCATCAACTGACTGAAAACCAGGCACTGGACCATCTGTGCTGAAGGGGATAACTGCAATAAAGAAGAATGTAAGAAAGCTTCCCCCAATAATAGAATTATGCAAGTATGCTCACAATATAAAACAACAAATAACAAATCCAAAAAAAATGGCAGGGGTATCTAACTTCTTTCTGCTTGAGGCAATGTTCTGGCAAAGGTCATGCTTCACCAGTTTACCAACACCATCTCTGAATACTTTGATTCAGAGAATTTTGAATCATAGTGCATATGATATTTCCCTCAGACAAGGTGTAGAAGAAATGTTGTGAAATACACAACATGCATTACCATCTTGTAGAAATTGCCTGATAAGATAATGTCCAATGGCCAAAGTGGCAATGAAGTGAAATCTGTCTCATCACATTAAGCACAGGTGTGAGGCAGGGTTGTATTTATGATCTATGTAATCCTGGCAGGACTTGACTATATTCCAAAGAGCACCTTGTAATGGCACACTGTATCAAATTTAGTCTGCATGGCTGTCATCCCAGAAAAAGATGATGCACAGAAAAGCCCCCAAACAGTTTGCTGAAGACAAGCAGACAAGGACATGGATTACTGGAAATGTGCTGTGGTCTGATGAAACCAAAATGAACTTATTTGGTTCAGATGGTGTCAAGCATGTGTGATAGCAACCAGGTAAGGAGTACAAAGACAAGTTTGTCTTGCCTACATTCAAACATGGTGGTGGGAATGTCATGGTTTAGGTTCCACGAGTGCTGCCGGAAAGAGCAACAGGGAACCATGAATGGCAACATGTACAAGAATATATATTTCAATGAGAAGACTTGCATTATCTGTATGATCTGAGCACCGACAGGCTGACCCCCACCCCTTTCACCTCTGCAGCTACGCTGGAAGCACTCCCTTGGCTATTTTCAAAAGCCAACCTCTGGATATGATGCTAAGCCCATGAACTCAAATTCTTTGTTCAACTGGAACCTGTCCTGTTAAACCACTGTATGGTCTTTGCCATGATGCTGCAGCTCACTTTCAGGGTGTTGGCAGTCTTCATATAGCCTATACCATCTTTATATAGAGCAGCTATTCTCTTTTTAGATCCTAAGATAATTTTTTGCTACGAGGTGCCATGTTGAACTTCCAGTAATCAGTTTAAGAGTGTGAGAACAAATTTAACACAACTGCTCCCCATTTACATCTGAGACCTTGTAACACTAACAACTCACATAATAAAATGGCTAATTGAGCATAATTTGACCAGTTTCACTTTTGTTGCCAGTGGTTTAGGCATTAATGGCTGTTTTGAGCTATTTTGAGGGCACAGCAAATTTACACTGTTATAGAAGCTGTAGACTGACTACTTTACATTGTATCAAAGTATCATATCTTCAGTGTTTCCATGGAAAATATAATAAAATTGTTACAAAAAGGTGAGGGGTGTACTCACTTGCATGAGATTCTGTAGGTTCTGAGTTGTTTTATAGCATTGTGGTGTATGCATGAGATGGATGAGATAAAAAAAAAAATACTGAAGCGTATCTACTATTTTAACTCCAGCTGCTGTATGAGTGCCTTGGTATACACTGCAGTTCCATTAACTTGGCTAATGGTAACCCTGAGGGTAACCCTGAGGGTAAGCGTTATGCAAGGCAATTTTTAAAACTGCTGCGTGTGTGCATTTCATTTGAACTAAAAAAAAACCTGTTAACAAATCATTAAGATGCAGATTTGTTTTATAATTTTTTATTAGCTATTTTTTTAATTAGTCTTCCCATCTCAAATGTTACAGTTTCACACTGGAAAAGATATGATACAGATGATGATTTCTTTATTTCTATATAGTATTTTCTAGATAAAGGTGAGAATAAACTTTAACTTGTCTCCTTATTCTCCAGTGTTTTTCCCAAGAAAAAATATTTCGACTTTTAGAGGTGCTGTCCATCCCGAGTTCGAACCCCATGCTGGCCTTGCAACCACAAAGCATTTCAGTGTAAATCCAAGTTTTTCTATTTAGTGCCAACTATATTTTTGTAACAATGTTGTCTAAGTAATTCGAGAGGAAAAACATCTGATATAAAGTTGATAAAGGTGATTCTGGGGATCTTTGCATTCAGCAGTGGCATTCCCAAAGAGTGTGTTCTCCACATTTCCTCAGTTGTTTCTTAAACAACTGCTCCAGACCTGTCTTTCAAGCTTTTGAAATGTATGGGTGACATTTTATTGGCCTAAGTCACAGTGGTTTTACTCTGGGACATACATGTTTACCTAAAACTAAATACCTTTATAACTGTGGATTTCAGAATATATCCCCAAACATTGCCCCTCACCATCTTCAACAGCATTATGTCAAACGTGGAATCCCTTCTAGGTCTCTGGCATCATGACTGCTCATGACCCAAAGCGCAAGACTAATGTTCTCCATAATAAACAACACAAACACTTTTAGCACAAATAACGGAATAATTATCTGTCACAGCAGCTATTAATACTGCTAATTCTTCTGAGTCATTATTAAGTCTGCACCCTGCATACTGCATCACTGTTAGAAAAGCTGACACTGTCACACTGACACCAACCCCTCTAGGACCTATATTCTTCTTGTGTCTAGAAATAAATCATTACACTTCAGATATTGTTTGAACTTATTTTAAGTTCTTGTTTCTGGTAAGTACCAAGTAACAAGACAACACAATGTTCCCATAGGCCATCAAACATGTTAAGTCTTATACTAACCAGAGGCCCAAAATCAGATTTCAAGATTTTATAACAACTGTGTGCAATACAAAATATTCCACATATATCAGGAGCTATTATTTTTATAGAGTACTCTATATTTGCCATGCATGCATCAAATTATAAACATGTCTTTATGCTTTAAATTGGCATTTCTCCTAAGAAGTGCTTACGAGTTTTGTATTTTATTAAAATAAATATAAAAGTACGCACGTTGTATTTATACTTTTAATTAATTACATCAACCTAAAGCTGAACTAGTTACATGCAAGCATTAATGAGTGCAATACTGATATTCATGTACAAATTAAAAACAATCAAATTAACCATGTTATAACTGGAATTAAATTTACGCTGGACTGCACATTCATGGTTCAATTTCAGTGTAGTTTATAAGTTATATACACTGCTCAAAAAAAAAAAAAATAATAATTATATATATATACACACACACACACACACACAGTATATTTCAAAATGAAACATCTCATAATTAAATATCTCCTATTTTTGGCAGCAGTATATTTAATAAAATTCATAATGATCTGGTTTGCAGATTTTGGCCTGTTTTTAATTTAAAATTGTGAATGTACCGTTCTCATGACTAGCTATGTCTATGGCTATGATTAGCTAACAATCTAAACTTGATCTAAGTTGAACTATCAACCCTGGTCAACCCAACATATAGTTATATAGTATATTACGTATGTCTTAGTCACTACGTCTCAATTTTTATACTCCTATTCTTAACAATAAATCTGTACATTAATTCATCTTTAGTATCTGGTTGAGGGTTCAACCTTGGAAACAGTGTATGCCAATTCACCAACACATCAGTCAGCAAGGCACTCATTCAATTTTTTTCTTTTAGAAAAACTTGAATCATACAGGATAATACTTGAATCATACTTTCAATTTGAGAAATCACAAAAATATCTCCAATCACCCATACGTTACACTCCCTGTACAGCTTCACTGTGTGTGTGTGTGTGTGTGTGTGTGTGTGTGTGTGCGTGTGTGTGTGTGTGCGCGTGCATGCTCTCAGCTTGAATAAAGGACAATTGTGCGAGATGGCATGCTGGCTCACATGCCCAGCACACTACTAATTACACCATAACTCTTCATCAATCAGATATATCGAGTGCATGTCTGACTACTCTTCTCCACAGACACACCACTGTCTCACTGTCACAGACTTAATAAACTTCAGAGAGCATGACAGCTATTACAGGATAGAGGCTGGTTGAACAAATGTCAGCATCAGCAACAGCGGTATGAACATGCAGCAAACAGAAAGTTTCTGTAGTCGCATCACTCTGTCAGACTGCCACATGGGGTTGGAGTTGTAATGTGACTTCGCTCAGGCTTTGATCCAAATGCTGTTGATGTTGGTTGAACATGGAGATAAAGATTCCAGGTGAAACTCTTGGTAGAAAAGCCTTGGTAGAAACTATCCTGCTGTCTGTTGCAGCACCATTTTCACTTTGACACATTATTATGCCAGACACACACCCACCATGGGAATGCAGTACTGCAGACATAGAAGCATTATGCTGAAAAATTGAACAAGCATGACCAGAGGAGTGAATGAAGCACAGATATAGAACCAGAGGAGAAACAGGGTGAAAGATGAATAGAACCAGAGAGCCAAAAAGCAAACGTGTGTACCTTATTGTTGATTTTAGACTTCTTGGTGTCCTTGTGTGCCTTTCTGTCCCTCCTGTGTCTGCTGTCTTTCCGTCCGAGCGCTCCCCCCATCTCCTTTCAGCATACATTCATCTTCCACATGCGTCCTTTTCTACCCCCCTCCCCCTTCCACTCCAACTTGCCTCCTAAACCTCTCTCTCTATCTCTCTGTTTAACCTGATGTCTCTCCGGTGTAACTCTCACACAGGGCAGGAGAAAGGGGTTCATTTAGCAGGGTGCAGAGAGGGAGAGAGAACAAGAAAAAGGGAGGAGAGTGAGGCTGGGGTTAGCTGATAGGAACAGAGAGAGGGAGTGGTGGAGCAGACTGCCTAGATCTACCACATTTCTAGATTTATTCATACTTTCATTTTATATTGAGTATTGTTTATGTATGTGTATGTGTCCCCTGGGCTACAGTCACTTAACGTTGGCAAACCAGCATGCTAGGTCTTACACATAACAACAATGATACACATTTACGCACATGTAGTCAACTGCATCATGCTCAGTGACTGAACAGATGCTCCTAAACTCCTCCTCTAGAGCAACTGGATTGGTCTGCTAAACAGGGATGGGTCTTCTCAGTTTGCCAATGATTCTTCTCCATACAAACATGAATGCCCCAAAACTGTCTGATTGATGGCTGTCGGTATACAACCTCAATTCCAGTGAAGTTGGGATGTTGTGTAAAACATAAATAAAAACAGAATACGATCATTTTCATCTTACATTTTATATTATATTATATTATATATATTATATCTTATATATACTCATATTCAATTGAGTATACTACAAAGACAAGATAATCGTATAAACTTGTTTTTTTTTTTGCATATATTCACACATTTGGAATTTGATGCCTGCAACACATTCCAAAAGAGTTTGGACCATTGACAGTGAACACAGTTTGTCACTCCATCTATAAGTGCAAGTTAAAACTTTACCATTCAAAGCAAAAGACATACTGTATATCAGCAACACCCAGAAGTGCCGCCGGTTTCTTTGGGCCCGAGCTCATCTGAGATAGACTGATGTAAAGTGGAAAAGTGTCCTGTGGTCTGACGAGTCCACATTTCAAATTGCTTTTGGGAAATGTGGACGTCATGTCCTCCAGGCAAAAGAAGGAAAAGTACTGGATTGTTATCAGTGCAAAGTTCAAAAACCAGTATCTCTGACAGCATGAGGGTTGGTTAGTGCCCATGGCATGGGTAGCTGGCACATCTGTAAATTCACCATTAATGCTGAAAGGTACATACAGGTTTTGGAACAACATATGCTGCCATCCAAGCATTTTCAGGGTCATCCCTATTTATCTCAAAAGACAATGCCAAGTCACATTTTGTACGTGAAGAAATGACTTCGTAGTAAAAGAGTGAGGGTACTAGACTGACCTGCTTGCCGTCCACTGGAATTGGGGTTGTTAAATGTACCAGGACCTTATTGTTTAAACTATACTTAACTGTGTTATGCATGTCAAACTTTTACAATCACAAAAAAACTAATAATGAGGTACTCGTGTATATTGTACAACCCAAAAACTGAAAAATTTGTATGGAAAATGCATAAAAAACCTGAGATGTTTTTGTCTTGCCAATTTCAGTTCATTTGTTATTAATTATTAAAATAATATCAAAATATTCAAACTAATTCACTGAATTAATTAATTAATGCATACTAGCATGTACTATATCATCACATTCTGTAGCATACTGTATAGCAGTACAGTGACTTATCAGATTGGTGCAAGTTCAATCCTTAATTCTGGCTCCAGTTGACCGTTTTGTTTCTTTGTTCTGTTGTTTATATCCTCCAAGGACTATGCACATGATACCAATGAATTAGTTGGTACATGTGACATGTCCTGTACATTTAACATACTATGTAAAATAAACAACCACTGTAAAACCACAGTAGAGATGACGGCATACAGGTAATTTCTGTTCGACTTCATTGAATGAAAACATCTTTACTGCAAAAGAAAAACAGCAGCAGCTGCTGGCATGTGTCTGACTCTGTACTACCAGCAGACTAGTCTTATTATTGTTCCAAGTTGTTCCTCTGCTGCATACTTTTGTCATGCATGCTGCAACCAGGACTTATTTACTGTGAAGAAATAGAATTAAATAAATCTTTATCACTGCTCCATCACTAGTATTGCGCTAAACAAGAAGAGACTATTGAGCGTACTAAGTTTTAGTATTGATGCACAACTGAAATCTAATACTTACTCATTATCAGAATTAGCCAGTCAGTCTGTCGTTGTTGTGCGGTGCATGTGTATGTAAATGAAACCGGCACAGAAACGGTTATATGATGCTGACCAATGTCTCCAGTTTAGATATATATGAAATCAGTGTAAATGGTAAAATAAAAATAAAAAAGGTGCTGAAGGTACTGTTTGATGTGTATATTCTCAGTATACACAACGTTCAAGATGACCCCAGAGATATTTGAATATCGAACCACTGACAAACACCCGCTCGATAGTGTGGTGGAACCCCATCCTGCTGGAATTAACAGGGGAAACTCCCATCTTCAAACAGAATAGATGGGAACACTGTTTCCAGTAGCATGGTCAGGTAGCCCTGAGTATTTAGGGTCTGATCAATGAAAATGGATCAGTTTACACGAGTGCCAATTATTACACACCCCACCATAACCTTCACAACTCTTGCGGCTTAAGTGTCTGCTGTCCAGTGACGGTTTTCTTCACTCCAGTACCTGCAGTTTTGGGGGTAAAACTCACCACTGAAATAAAAATGGGCCTTGTTACCGAACAGAATAAACTGTGCAAATGTGGGATCCCGTTAATGTTGGTCTAATGCCCAGGTGCAGAACTTCATGCGGAACGTCATGCTTTTACAGTTTCTACTGCAACTGGATCTTGCCACTTATTGGTATGAAGAATCTCTAGAAAGGATGACTGGCTAACATCACATTCTGGACACATGGACTTCACAAAGGATGCCAAAATCATTGTTGGGTTACGTGTCGCTCACAATAACAGTTTCTCAGAATTTAGCTATGAGAGATACAACAATGCTGTGTGAAATTGGTGGTATTTCTGGGTGTCAGTTGTTTAAGTCTGCAGCTATGATAATTCAGCTGTATTTCCTGGACATTAGAATTACCTCAATTCTCTCTTCTTTAATAAATTATATCTTCAGTTATCTGCAACAAACAACAAGTTAACTTTCTGTGTTGATAACTTTGAGCCACAAGATATATTGCAAATTTAATTGCCACAAGTAATTGATCTGATAAGTGGAGTTATGGTATAGGCAGGTGTATGTTATGGACAGTGAACACAGATGCATTTTATCAATGGCATTTTGAATGCACAGAGATACCGTGACTTGAGGCCCATTGTTGTGCCATCCATCCACGACTTCAAGCCGCAGCATGATAATTTATGTGTAATTTAATGTGTGAACAGTATATAAGAGAAAAAGGCCTTTTGTGTACATAGAGAAAGTCTTAGATCATTAAGTTCAGCTCATGGAAAATGGAAGCAAAAACAAAAGTGTTGTATTCATATTTTTGTTCAGTATAATAAGGAATACGTATTCTTCAGAAATTCATGTTTCCCTCACCTCCACTCTGAAGTCCTAAAATATTTTGATGGGGTCAGACTTTTACAGTTTTTACTTACAGAAATTGTCACTGCATTTACTAATTTGTATACATGAAGGGCAAATATTAATTTAATCCAACATGTGCAATGGCTAGCGGCTAGTGTATTTATTAAATAGTCATGCAACATTAGTATGTAACATTTAAAAATGAGAGAAGAGTTAATTTATGAATGAATTCTCTCCCCCTCTTTATTTTTCATGTAGTCGTGATCTGAATGACTCATACAGCTTGAGCACTGGAAACACCTTGTGGTAATGGTTTTGCTTTCACTCAATCATTCTGTACTACAGAGACAAAGAATGAAGGGCAAAAATGAAAACATAAAAATAAAAGAAACCAGAAACAGAGAAGGTGAGAGAAATGGAATCCAAAATTTAGTAGGACAGAGACAGAAACATGGGGCTCAGACAAAGGGATATTTGAGAGTTCAGCATGATGTAGGTAGCAGAAAGTCAACACACACTCAAGAGTTTGCCTTTCTATCATTTTTGGAACTCTCCCCTGATATAATATAGTATGTCTAGAGCCCCAAAACACCTACCTAAAACGAATCCTTTGGCTCTTAGGGATCTCTCCCCCCACAGGCACACATCAACTATTACACAAGCTACATATACTGCAGATTCAGGAGACCCCACTTTGTAGACATAGCACGTATCACACCAAAACAGACCTTTCCTGAATGCTGTTCTGCTGTAAGGAAGAAACAAAATGCCCTTGGCAGATGTATGTTTGGATGTATGGATGGATGGATAGGCACATAGACAGATAGACAGATAATCACATTGTATGATCTGTAAATAATTCATTTGCATGTTATTGCAAAAAACAATTATTTGATACAATATAAAAAACATAACTTATAGTAACCATTGTTTGAAATTACAGAGGTTAGATGTTTTCTGTAGTTGTAGACCATGATTTTGACCCACTTCTACATACAGGTCTTATCCAAATCATGCAGGTTTCAGAGCTGTCGCTGGGCAACATTGAGCTTCATCTCCCTCCACAGTTTTTTATTGGGTTTAGGTCTGGAGAATAGCTAGGCCACTTGAGGACCTTAAAATGCTTCTTACGGAGCCACTTGTGTTTTTGGTCATTGTCAAGCTGGAAGACACAGCCATGACTATCAATGCTCTTACTGAGGGAAGAAGGTTGTTGGCCACAATCTTGCGATACATGACCCCACTCACCCTGCCTTTGATACGGTGCAGTCGTCCTGTTCCCTTTGCCGAAAAGCATTCCCAAAATATGATGTTTCTACCCCCATGCTTCATGAGGGAGCATTGGATACTGAAGCTGCATGCATGATGTAGCACAATAAATATACTGCTCACAAAACTTAGGGGATATTTCAAAATGAAATATCCCATAATTAAATGTCCTTTTTTGTGTGTCTACTTATTACAAAGCAGTGCCCACAAAATATGGGCAAATGATCTCCAGACTGTCAAAAAGTGCAAGAGTAAATTATTGAAATGTTAAAAACCATTTTTATGACAGAAATATTGGAAGGGATTTGCTTATTTCTCCTTCTATGGTGTATGGCGTTACAGAAAGAAGGATTGATCTTTATTGACGGATTTTCAACCCATACCTTTAGTCGTCAAAATGTCTCTAATTTAGCCGATCTTGAGAGTCAGTCAATGGCAAAAAGCTAATGAGCCATATTTCATGTGTTAATTTTGCTGCAGACCTGTGCAATCCTCATTTTTGTAATCTAGCATTTCATTTAGGTGGTGCAGCCCGGCACAAAACCCCTGCACCGTTTTGTTTTTGTTCTCTTTTCTTTTGTCATTCTTGGTGAGAAGCAAAGAAAGAATTTCATTGTACATGGAAACCTGTTTCTTGAGCAAATTATAATATACTTTAATGTTTGAAGAAGGGGCCAAGATACGATGTGCCTCCAAGGACCTCCCACTGAGGACTGATTTTAAAAGCTATTTTGTTTTAAAAGCTATTTTGTTACTTAGTTTATCACTAACTTAAATATTAATATTGATTTAAATTGTATTACTTAATTTTACTATTACTTTAATATACTTTTAAGTATTTACCTAATTAACATGTAGGCCACCCATGGAGGATGGGTCCCTTTTTGAGTCTTGGTCCTCCCAAGGGAGCGTTTCCTTTCCACTGTCTCCCTAGGCTTGCTCAACTGGGATTGGCCTTTTAAGATAATATAAGATTGTAAAGCTGCTTTGAGACAATGCTCCATTGTAAAAAGCGCTATATAAATACATTTTGATTTGGTTTGATTTGACTAACGCTGGAAGAAATCCCATATTGTTATTCAGCTGCATGTATGGATTGTTTGTTATAAATGGCAGTAAAGCAGTTTGGACCAGTTTGCAGTATGCACAGAACCTACTACCTGAATACAGTTTCAGCGCAATCAACATAATACACTGGCTGCATCTGAAAACACGTACTGTTCAGTGTGGAAAGCAGTATGTAGTTTCATAGTGCTCCTGTGTCCCCTCGTCAGCTAGATGCCATACCTACTGCCATGCTAAATGTCCATATTCCTGCCCTATACTAAATGTAACAAGCAACTTATTTTGTAACAAATAACCAGTTGCTATTCTCAGAATAGTATGCATATGGAAATTAGCATGGTAATGGTGTTGATATATTGGGAAATTATCATTTTTTTTAATCATTTAAAAATCATTTTATCATTATTTTTAATTAACATAAGGTCCTGTTGGAAGACAATATTCCAATTTCTCTGGAAGCATAGTCAGTGCCACAGAAATAGGTACGTAGGTACCTAAATTCTTCCTATGTAAAGGTTATCATAATCAGGGAAGTATCCTGCATTAGAATTGCTAAATGGTACTGAATGGCAGAACTACAGAAGGAAATGAAGGGTTCAAAGAGTGAGAGCCATCACAAACATAGTATGTCTTTAACATGTTTACATGTTACATGGCCTCTGATCCAGTGTAACAAGCATATAATTAATCAACTTAAGATTGTTCGCTGGTTGACAAAGGTTGGAGTGTAAGCCCGAACGCAGTGTTGTTTTATCTCATCCTCTGATGAGCAAATCATGAGAATCATTCACTCTTTCCTACAGTGAACAAACAATCAGACACTGGCTCATTCTGTGAAGGTGGAGCAGGTGACAGTCATTGTATCTGTAGTGTCTGAAGGGGTACTCAAGCTGAATACATAAACAGGAGCTCTGATTAACTGAACCCAGTAGAGTCCTACACAGAATCCCAAACAACAATCAGCACAAGAGTTACTCCCTCGTACAAATCCTTCTGGACCTGCAAGCAGCAAGTACACAGTATGTCTTTTTGATGGACCCGTTCCAAAGTGCCCAGGGCTCTGGGGGTTGCACCACAACTTGACACATACGATAGAAATGAGTGATGCCCATCTGTTTAGCTATTAAATTAAGAATATCAGTGCATTCATGTGCGTCTTACAAATTTCAGTAGGTCATTGGTGAAAATAAGTGCATGGACACACCACAACTTCAAACATTGTCTTTTCAAGCCACAAAAGACAATTGTTTGAGGGGAACCCAGTCCTCATCAATACTCCACCTGCGATAATGGAAGCCACAGAATGTGTCACTTGTACACAAGAAGGAATCAAACAGATCAACCATTTCCTTTAATTCTTTTGAATTGACTTTGAACACACTGATTGAAGGGGGAGACAGACAGACAAACAGTAGGCATGTGGATACTCCATAACAGAGTTAAGGACATCAAATCAGTTGATCTGGTCATCCATCCCCTTCTTCCAAAATTACAGCTGTTGTACCTCGTAGTTATGTCACCTGGGCTTGATCTCTTACTCTTTTAACCAGAATTGCAAAACCAGAAACTCCTCAAATTATCAAGCTTTGTCTGCCCCAGAGACTGGGCATATTTGTTAACACCTGAGAAACAGGTCTCACAGATGAAATCTCCTGAGCCAACAAAACCTTATATGCAGTAGTATTATCGATGCACTGAACTGATCAGATCCAATAAATCGTCACTGTGACATGTTAAATCTACTATAATAAGGTAAGCACAAATGCTAACTACACCAACATGAGCAAAGAAACATAATAATACACATAAGGCTAACCAGAAAAGTTACTACAGAACCTAAAAGAGCAACCTGAGACCTAACTACCTAATTAATAACTATCTAACCCTCTTCTATCTCCTTAGATGTGTACTGTGCTCGAAACCACTTTAAGGATGAATTTGAGGACTTAAAATCTATTAAGTGTATCATGGCATATACTAAAGTCCCTCTCAGGATAAACTCCAAACACAATAATATAGTAATAGTAAGATAGTGTTTTGCACTCTCACTAGCTTTTAACATCTTTGTCTTAGTTACTTTGGAAAAAATGGTGATGTTCCTCCACTGCTTATTTTCATTACGCATGTATTGCAAACAGCATGATGAGAAGAGCATTTACCACTCTGAATATATAGGGGAGTACAAAATACAACCCCGATTATTATAAAATATATCCCTACGCCCTCTTTACTACTGCCCTACACAGAGAGTGACAATTTTGTTGGCTAAGTTGTACTCACTACACAGCAGAATCCACACTTCCTCATCATGAACCCGTGTCAGCCACAGTCTCCTAAACAATCTGGTAAGTGGTTAGTTTTAAGTTAGTTTTAAGCTCTGTAGGCTACTATGATGTTGATGATAGCACTGTACTTTTCCTGTGTGGCTGAGTTTGTGCTGATGTCACACACTGCACAAGTTAAATGTGACCGGAACAGAATCTGCTACAGAACAGGGACTTGGTAGCCAACTACTGGTTATGTCTATTGCTATTGTCTATCATCTATCGCTAAAAATGAACTATGCTGGTCACTGACATTGTTGACATGATTTTTGCAATGATGGTGAAAGAGGTAAGTTGTGTTTGAATCTGTCTGAGATTGCTAAGTTAACTGGGCTTGCAAGGAACCCATTTCTGATCTTTTGGACAACAAAAACACAAGCTGTACAGCTTTACACAATTAAAAAGACAATAGAGTGTAATATTATATGACAGATGTTTTTCTATCGTCAGGCGAAATTTGTCATATCTTGATATATATCGAATCATATCTCACAGCTCTATTCCCTACCCTACCCTTACCTGGGGAACAGAGTTATTTCCTTTGGTTCTCTATTTAGCCTTTAGCTTATTTGTTTCCATTTCTTCAGTTGTGGTGTGCAGTGCCAGCATATTATTACAGCCTATTAGCATTTAGCATATTCAATTATCACCAAGGATCTAGTTCACTACCGCAGGCATAACATTCCTTCTCAATATGACTTGGTATTTCTGTAAATCTGCGATGACAGTCATATCCACACATCATTACTGACCCAGCTCCATGCTTGTCCGTGAGGACAGCATTGTTTTAGTTATAATCCCCACCTTTCTTTATCTTCTTACACACATTGCCCTTTTCAGTGCAATAAAATTAACTAAGTTTTCAACTTTTGCGGCAGCTCATTAGTCTTCACCAGGGTAGAAACATACCTAAAACACATCCATAGTTGGTGCTTATCCAGTATAAAGCAAATTAAAGGTCATTATTGAGCTCCCAATGGGTTAGCGATGTTTAACCTAAGTTAATGAGAAACAGTAAGTTTTAGAATCAGCAATATTACACAGTGGTTAAATCACTGTATAATTGGTTTAAGCTGGCTGAAATTATGTTTAGTTGATAAAAATAAATTAAATAAACACAATCACATCTACTACACATCCTAAAATAACCCATGTAGAGGATTGGGCTAAGCATCCAACATATTTAAATCTTAGCAACATAAGGAAGCCTCTTCTAAAGATAATGCACAAGAAAGCCTGAAAACAAGCAGACTAAGGACATGGGTTTTTGGAACAATGTCCTGTGGTCTGATGAGTCAAGCGTGTGTGGTGGAAACCAGGTGAGGACTACATGGTCAAGTGTGTCTTGCCTACAGTCAAATATGGTGGTAAGTGCTGCTGACTATGGAGAGCTACAGTTCATTGAGGGAAAAATTAATACCAACATGATCACGAACTCAAACACACTGCCTTGCTAAAGAAACTGAGGGTAAAGGTCAAGCATGTCTCCAGACCTTAACCTTATTGAGCATCTATGGAGGAGCGGAAGGTCTCTAACTCTGTGATGTTGTCATGGAGGAGTGAACGAGGATTCCAGTGGCGATCTGTGAAGCTCTAGTGAACTCTATGTTCAAGAGAGTTAAGGCAGTGCTGGAAAATAATGGTGGCCAGACAAAATATTGACAATATGGGCCAATTTGGCTAGTTTCACGTAGCTGGGTACTCACTTTTGTTGCCAGTGGTTTAGAAATTAATGGCTGTGTTTTGAATTATTTGACACTGTTATACAAGATGCAGACTGACTACTTTACATTGTATCAACATGTCATATCTTAACTGTTGTCCTGTAAAAATATATAATAAAATAGTTTTAAAAACATCAGGGGTGTACCTACTTTTGAAAGATACTATAGTGTGTATACTGTACTATAATACTTGATGAATGATGCCTCTGATATTTTTTTGCATTCTTCTTATAACTTGAACTTTGTCTGAACTTTGTCTCTTGATTTAATGTATTCACTTTCCCAAGCAGCAGCAACCTATAGTAGAAGTACCAGTTCAGGGCAAAATAAAATACATGCACTCTGACAATATGCTCGTGTGGAACATGTACTGGGTCTAAAAGAAGTGATTTCACCAAAATGTACTGCAATTCAGCTAATCAGGTTTACAGCACTTATCGGTACACCAACATATTTGCATCACCACTATATTGTGTATTAATAGCACACAAAGTAATGCACAGCTTCAAAAGTCATTATAGCTTAAGAAATAAGAAACACATTAAATTGACAGAAATATTTTCAATAATCAGCCGAATATGGACAACAACATTCTATTAAATAGAATCACAGACTGATATCTGTATTAGTTTCACAGACAGCACAACACAACAAAACTAGTGAGTGTGACACAGCAAACACAAAATAATTATAATCACAAAACCGGGTGAAACATTAAACAAATGCATTTGATTAGCTGTACATCTTGTAGCCCTTGACTAAGCTGAAAACCTCTAGCCTACAAGCCTTCTAAAGACGCCATATGAAAAATAAGCTGACGAATCCATTCCTTACCTTAGTGTGAAGCTTAGCCAGCTGCTTGTCATCCAGGTGGGTCTGAGTATACACACGCCTCTTGTAGCGAAACTGTAACATAAAACACAGCCACTTTCAGATGTGACACACTGTGAATATATAATACTAGAAAGATCCATGTTCTGAACACTTAGGATGCTCTGTGTGTCACCAGGGGTAAAGAGACAGGGAACCGATGCAGAAATGATCATATCAGTAAGTAAACAGTTTTCAGCAGGGCACATCAAGTCAGTGGAGTCAACAAAGCGAGGTGTTAGGCAGGATAGAATTCACACAATTACATGCGCATATACAGTTTGTGAAAGATACTGATAGTAAAGAAGAGCAGCTGTGATGTTGATTGAAAAAATAATTACCAATGAGAATGATCTCTTCAGCACATACATCCACTGATAATGCACATAAAGTGAGCAGCTAATCTCGGCACAGCCAACAGTTATTTGTAAATTCTCTATTAATTAAATATTGATTTGAAAAGAGTACAATGGATTTTTTAAAAAGATTTTTAAGATTTTTAATGTACTCATTCATTTTATGGATTTTAGTAACTACAATGTGCAGCAATTCAGAATTTGATGCATGCAACATATTCCAATAAGATGGGACAGGGGGATGAGGCTACTGTAATACATCAACTGTAATAAATCACTAATTATTGTCATTTTAAAAGCTGGATTTATTATTTTTGTTTGGCTTCAGCTGCTCAACGGTCCGGAGTTTCAACTGACATATCTGTACTTCATAATGTGGCAGATGCTGTCACTATAAAACAGATCTGGCCTGCAGCCAAGCCATTCTAGCACTGTTACACTCAGACTATGAACCCATTTGTAACTTGTATTATCTTTCTCTGTATGTTACTTTTTGCAAATAAGCAAGTGCTGTCATGTATGGTGTAGGGCATAGTGGCGCACAGCTCATACATCCTGTGTTGGGTCCCGACCACTCAATGTGTCTGTATGGAGTCTGCATGTCCTCTTTATGTCCATGTGGGTTTACTCTGAGTGCAATCCCATAATGTTGCACACCTTAACACATGTTTGCAGGAAGAATGGGACAAAATAACACCTGACACACTAAATCACTTGCTATCCTCTGTGCTAAAATCGTTTAAGTGTGGTGAAAATGAAGTGATAAATGTTTTAATCTCCCAATTTTTTTTTGGAATGTGTTACAGAACTGAAATGCAGGAATGGCTTTTATTAACTAAATAAATTAATTTGACCAGAACAAAAACTTGAAACATCTCAGTTTTGTGTATCTGTAATTAAATAAAAAATGAAGTAAATGTAAGAAATGTTATGTGGCATTTTGTGATTTGGGGCTGTATTTTACAACATACAAAACTGCAACTTCTTATAGAAAAACAAAACTTGACAAATTACCTCTACAGGGGAATCATTACAAATGACATGCATTATGTATCTTATAATAAGCCTGAAGCACACACAGGCTCCTCACGTTGAAGCAGCACAAGTAATGTCAGTGGCCTCTGATATACTCAGGCTCACATGCCCACACACAAACAGAAAGACAAAAACAAAACAATACAGATGATTCAGGTTGTAACACTTCCACACAGTTTACATGATCACTGAGAAAACTGGACCCTGGAAAGAGTATAAGCAGCCATGTTGATTTGATTAGCAATCTAGAGATAATAAGGATAAAGCCTACAGGTAACTCAAGAGAATCCTTATGCATGGTACGGTATGCAAGGTGGTGCTTGACAAGTTTCTAAGAAAAGTAACAAAACGGGGTAATTCACCCCACTGTCGTCCTCCTGCAAGAGCACTTGTACCAGTACCACTGCCATCATCCTCCAGTTTAAATAGTCTAATAAAGTCAGGTGCAGAGAGCAGAAACATTGAAAGCATTAAAGGTAGATTAACATAAAAGGAGACCACATGAAAGTATTCACACTTCTCCAAATACAGACAGAACCAAGCTTCTCATATATATACATATGCTTGAGCTTTTGCAAATGACATTTCAGTGAGTAGCAAATGACCACAATGTCATCCAAATATGCACAATTAAGAATGCCATACATAACTGTGTAATGAAGAAAGGTATCAGAAGTTATTAGCGGTGGTGAGAGCGGAACTCTTTGACACACATGAAGTAAACTGTACCTGCCAGTATCTTTTAAGTAACTGAGTTTACTAAAAACTTTATCTGATCATACATTCTTAACACAGCCCAGCTATTTTGTTAAGAATGCATCAATACCTCTTTTTGTCAAACCAAGTACTTGCATATATTATTGTGTTATTTGCTGACACTGAATAAAATAACATTGCAGTTCTAACGATGCCTTTCAAAACATTATTTTATTTACATAAGATGCTTCTCAGTATCTGACTATAACAAAAATACACATATCATCTAACATTCATATTTGCTAACATTCAACACATATGTAAACTACTCACTGTTACGTAGCTGTAAAATTGTATTGTTGTATAGGAGCAATTTTACAAATACAAGTACATGAGCACAGTACTGGACCCGATAGTCATTGAAAGAACAAGCTCCTGCTTAATCACATAAGACAAATATTTTCAATACATTTCAGAAAGCCTAGTTCAGTGTCGGAAAATTAGACACAGGCATGCAAGTTAAGCACTTCTTCTCTAGATAAACTTCCTCAGGAGGTAAACCATATTCTGGCTGAAATGATCGAGGAACAACTTATATGTCATAATGCTATTTCATATCCTCCTGTCATAAGCAAAAAGCACACAGCCAGAACTAAAGCAAAAATCAATCCGTCTCACAGTAAACAAACACGATCAGAGGTTGAGGGAGGAACAGGTGACAGCCATGGTTGTTACTGTCTTGTACTGCAAGAATTAAATCTGCACCATGATTTTGAACATCTGCCTGAGCTATTTCAAAGCACCATGTGACTGTAAGCACTGGAAACCCAATTTTCAATGTTAAGCTTACCTGCGAGAACAGACGTGACATAAAGTCAGAATCTTGATCAGACAAGACATACTTAGAAAGCCCAAACATTGTGCAGGACTTTGGGAGAGCTTTAATGTCTGCCTTAGTTTTGAGTGTACATAAACACATCTTTTCTTTATGAATGGCTATACACATCAAGGTTAACAGATATAATTTCATTGTGTGTCTTAGGCAAAAGACCAAGGCAATCAGCCAAAATGTGTTCAAACTAATAAAATCATAATAAAATACAAAAACTATAATAGCTGGACAAATGAAGTACTTCAATTCACACATACATAGCTTAATAAAAACATGCAGTCTAACATTTTTAACCTTAAATGCTTGACAGGATACCAGACACTACCAAGTTATTGGCAGTGAAACTTTCTATGGGAGTTGAGTTCATAGGCACATATCAACACAGCCTTCACCAAATCATAATTTTAAATTGGAAAAAAAATTGGAACAAGTTTTGCCAGTAAATTTACTGTAATAATAGTGTCCAAAGTGTATGTGCTTAGTTTACTATATTGGTGTAACACACAAAAACACATGGAAAATAGGTATTATCACCACGTTATCTAAACACAGTTTAGTAACCTAGGACCTGATCTGGAGTGAGTGTTGCCCATCAACACTATCAGCTTCTTCCAGCAACTGCCATAGTCAAGTCAAGTCAGATTTATTTATATAGCACTTTTATAATGGAGCATTTCCTCAAAACAGCTTTACAGCATTATATTATCTTAAAAAGCCAATTCCAAATTGAGCAAGCCTAGAGGAACAGTGACAATGAAAAACTCCCTAAATGTCCCATACCACCATTTCTCTTTCGCATTCACATTTAACATTTATGTCCTTCACCTGAAATCACGATAGCTGTTGCTGGTAAACCTGTCACTTAATATCAAGCTCCTAATACATATAATTCCTAATACAAAACTCTTATTTATGATATTTGGGGACTAGTATAAAGCTTATGGAATTGTTCCTTGCCACTGTCACCTCATGGCAAGGTCAGGCTTGCTCAATTTATGATTTCCCAAAGAAGATAATCTAAAACTGTATCATTCCAATGCACTTTCAAGTTGTCTAATCAAGTTACCAGTCAAGTTTTCAATCAAAGTCAGCAAACCAATTACCTATGGACTTTAAGGACACGAGGGCAGAAAATTGAACTGAATTGTTAAAAGGAGAAACCTATAAGGGTGCTCTATTGAGCACCACTTGGGTATTCGGTACAACCCAATCTACTGCCACTGCATGTTTATGATAAATCAAGAAATGTATGCTGTATATTTTAAATGTTTTCTAAGTAAATACTGCTAAAATATCAGATTTCAACAATTAGAAGGTAAGGGGTGTTCACAAACTTTTTGCATATTATTGTACTTATCTTGCAGTCATTTCTCCCTCCACAGTGCATAATATCATTAGGCAGTTCAAAGAATCAGGGTGGAGTGGCATGGATCCTTTTTGAATGGAGTCTGCATGTCCTCCCTGTGTCTATATGGGTTTACTCCGGTTTCCTCCCACAGTCCAAAGACATGTGTATTAGGTTAATTGGTGTCTCTAAAGTGGCCCTTAGTGTGTGACTGTGACTGTGTGTATGCCCTACAATGGATTGGCACCCTCTCTAGGGTTGTTCCTGCACTTGCGCCCAGAGTTGCTGGGTGGATTAAGTGAAAGGTAATGAATGAATTCAAGGAATCAGGAAAAGTTTCAGTGAATAAAGGCAAGGGCATAAAAAAGAAGCCTAATGTTAACCATGTATATCAGCAGTGTAGAATTCTCTGGACTCAGATCCATCTTGGATGGACCAATACACACTGGAAACATGTATTGCTCAGACTATATCGGTATGTCAGGTCTTTTCTGGATGAAATGCAGACTATGTGCTCCAGACCAAGGACAAAAAGGCCACACAAACTAATCATAAGCTACAAGTCCATAAGCCAGGATCTGTTATGATATGGAGCTGTGACAGTGCCCTTGGAAGAGGTAATTTACATTTATGTGATGGTAGCATTAATGCAGAAAAGTACATTAAGATGTTAGAGCAACAATAATTCCAATAACAAAGCAAGTCAGAGCAAAACAACTAAAATCAGAAGGACTGAAATATATCCCTTTCAGACTTTCTTTGAGAAACATTGTTTTTAAACATTTAAATATTTTTCTCACAAATTTGTTGACCACCAGAGGTTCCATGACCATCTTTGATTATCAAAGAACCAGCCTTCTGTGAATACTACTGTTGTTGAAATCACATTATACATTTAGTTAAACCTCATTACTAGCCATTAATTGTCCCCATACCAACTTTTATTTTCAAGTGTGTGGCAGGCCTGACATGCATGAATGGATGTTTTTTAACAAATGAAGTTGAGTTAATCAGACAAAACATGAAATATCCTGT
>JAUZST010037149.1:0-27645 GCA_034779995.1 Parotocinclus haroldoi | reverse complement strand
ATACTTACAAAAATCTTTTGTACAAAAATGGTACTACATTTCAGGTTTTACATATTAAACATAGTAATTGTATATATAAAATATATATATATAAAATATGAAATATGAAAGTAGGCCCAAGCAAGTATTAAAAAACTGAATGTGTATCATATATATGGTAAACAGAATTTTCTCTTTGCTTGTGCACCTTTTATTTCAATATGTCTTTTTAAAGTCACCATGCGAGCTGATCTGATCTGATCTTGTAGTCAACAAATTTCAAGGATTTTACTGAATGCCATAAATGTAAACATTCTTGTGGGTGAAGGAGTCAGTTCAAAGGCTCTGTAATGCTCTCTGTACCATCCACAGAGCTCTTCGGCAATGTAAAATATGCTGTCATGTAAAATGTTGATTTGGTCAATTTGAGTAGAGTGGAAACAGCCGAGTTTGTTCAAACAGCCGAGTTTGTTCAAACATGGAGAGCTCAGATGGTAAGCGATCATCATTTGATGCTTTGAAGCTAATGAGAGAGAAACATTTTAAAACATTTTGTGTCTCACAACTTGCTTAGAAAAGCTATGCTTTGCCTCCATTGTCCATTGCCCGAAAACTGGACCGAACTGTCTAATCATCTGGGGGTAGTGTTCCAAGTAATGGTGTTTTGGAAGCAAACTTTGAATAACTCCTGGTATCTCTGTCTGTGATTTTACTTTCTAAAAAGGCCAGAGAGTCATCACTATAAGATCCATGAGAATAAGCCATGCATGCTCATTTTCAGGTACATATGATCCAATCAGAAATGGTAAGAAATGGAGCACGCTCCAGTTTTTCTGCGCATTTTCCCCCACAGTTTTTGTACTGGAGAAACTTGGTCATGAGGTTTGTTTATCCTGTCAGTCCATTTGTAGGGAAACTTTACAATGGCATTGTTCAGGTCAATCCATGTGAAATACTTTCTAGAGATCAGCAATGCTAAGCAATGAGCTAGTTCCACTGGGATTACACCCTCAAAAAGATCATGGGCAAGATCAGGTGTATAGCCAAAGATGGTATGAAAATGCAACAAACTTTTGGTGAATATGCATTTCCTTTTCACTCTAAAACAACCTGTACCTGTATATTTAGCTTGTATATAAGCTTTTATATAAATCCTGTGATGCTGTGAGCTCCAAGATTGTCAGCCACTACACTGAAGACTGTACCTTTAACTGATTCACCCAACAGTGAACATACATACAAAATGGACAAGTAGATGGATGATAATGGGGAATAAGACTCTGGAGGCAGGTTAGCCAATACCCAATAGACAGTACAAAGCTTGTGCTTCTTTTGTGAGGTACCAAGGGGGTTACACATTTCGAAGTCATCCACATAAAAATTTAGGATGATTGTTGGCTTTTCTCCAGTAAAAAAAAAGAGTTGTTCTTAAATAGGGAACCATCTCTAATGGACTTGTACTGATGTGATTCACCAGATTGTGTACATTCCTGTCTTTGATGGCCCTTAACAACATCAGCGATTTCTCTTCTACAAAACTTCAGCATCGGGACATATTGGAAACTGTGTTTGTTTTTGGCATCAAGAATTAATTCAACTGGGTCTACAACAATGAACTTCTTCTTGTAATACTGCTTACACAGATAAACTGTACTAAGAGGGCCACCTTTTTGTATGCATCTTTGCACAGGATTACTAGAAATTATTGCATCAACAGTTTCTTTAATAACACCTTCATCAACAGGGAGGTTTCCCTGATGAAAGATTTCCCCCCCAAGGTCACAAGATAATGAGATGGGTGCAGAACAAATCAAATGATGGAGTTATCCTAAAACACATCAAGAGCTGTGCTTGGCACATGAACCAAATGCTCCATCTTTAGCAGTGCAGCAGTAAATCTTAGCTCTATGATATTTCGATTATCCTCAGTATCAGAATAACTACTTGATGGCAGTATGTGGGTGCTCTACAGACTCCTGAATATTTACCTCCAATTCATTTACCGACGATATCCTAGTTAATACTACTCCCGACGTAAAATCATCCGATGAGTGACGGCAATGCTTGCGGGTTTTGTGTGATTTAAACGTACAGTAAAAGTTTGTTTTAAAGTCACAGCCTAAAAATATACAGCTGACTGTCTCGTGCACGAACAATGCATGCATGTACATGGAACTGCGCCCATGATGTGGATGCTTTAACTTGTAGTGATGTAAAAGCTTGGACCTATTTGAGCAAGTTTCTGAGCACACTTTACAACTCCACATTTCCACCACTTAAACCTGCAACATAAATCAAGACAAAAAGCATGCCATTAATCTTCCAATATATTTAAAATGTGTTTAGTGCTAATGTGAGAATGTACTAGGACTTATCTTATTTATTACTAAACTAAATCTGTAACAAAATACAATTAAATATGTAATGATTCTTGAATCTAACGGTTTGTTCTTGATGGCAAAAGTTGTAGATCCATATTTAAGTTATGTGCACACCTTAAAAAGCAATCAGCAAATACAAAAAAAGGTACTTACTAGTTTATGATATGTAATATGTATGTCAGGAAGTTGATAGACCTGTAAAATGCAATCAGTAAGTTGACCTCATTGTATAGCATTAATAATCACAAAAACAGAAATCATGCACAAAAGCAAACAAGTACCAGACCTGTTTTAAAAACAATTCTGTAATAATGCACAACATAACACCACGCTACAAAATTATTTCAAATTTAGACCAACACTAAAGGGATTATGACGTAGAAACATACAATAATCTGGAGAAATACTGTTGGCCTACCGGTTTAAAAATGCCACAATTTTCCTTCATAAGGCCGATTAACGGTTCACCACAGACTACGTGTGGCTTATGCTACATTAAAGCATGGTTCACATCTAAGAGACGCACACACTGAAATTATTGGCAAACTAGCCAGCGAGAGCTAGTGTTAAAGTTATTATTATTACTGTATACTACACGCAAATAATAACACAAAATATCGTCTACTTAAACACAGACATAAGTCAGCTTGGTAAACTTACTTTTCAGAAAATACTTGAGTTTGCGTATGGTGCACATCTTTGGCGGTAAATGACCGCGGTAAACGTGTTTTACGGAGGGTGAAATCAAAGGTTGCCACCTTTGCTCCGGAGTATTCAACGATCTTTTTGGTTGTGTTCAAGCTTAATAATATTGATTTCAGGTTTCGATTCAGTTAAATTAAACTAAAAAGTGAAATTAACGTGACATAAATGTCTGCATTCAACATTAACTATAAATAGAAATGTAAATGAACTGTGTTACAAATGCGTTATATTTTTGTAAATTTGGTGATTTTTTTGCTGATATTTCCTTTTTTTCTGTGCACTTTTTACCTGTTCATGTTTCAGTAAGGCTTGTGGGAAGCAGTCAGCTGAAGCATCGCTGGTTATAGGTTACCCTATCTTAAGACAAGTGAAATTAACTATTCTTTTACATAGACCACCAGCAACTATGGTTATGGCCAAACTGCTGGACATTACAGGGAGCTTTTTACGGATTTTCATGTAGATTAACTATGGCTAACATACAGTAGTGTGAAAAGTAGCAAAGGGACTGATCAATTCACTAATGTGTTCTGGCAGCAAGAAGACCCAGTATAAAGCAGGTTATGGTCTCTGAACTGTTGAGCTGTCTGAGCTGTTCAAATGGTGTACGTTAGATCTGAGGTAAGCCTGGTCTTTTAGACCTGTGTCCATACAACTAGGAAACGTCTTGCTCTTATTTCTTGTAACATAATCCATAGTTGGCTGGGTTGGTTAAGGGATGGCTATCCAGAGTCAGGGTCAGGCAACAGACAAACACAACAGCACCCAGAACTTGTCTTAATGGGTATGTCATTGGACAGCTTTGCCTTAGAGTTGTGCATCCTTCCCTTCGAATAAGGATAGAGCCTAGGGAATTTTGTTGAAGAGATTTGTTTCTTTAGGAATTTGCTAAGTTTCTTTTCTGATTAGTACTTTAAACAAATAAGGGTTTAATTGTAGATGATTTTAACATTCACTTTGAAAATGAGCAGGATCCAGCAGCATCCCTTTTTTGTCCATTAGTCTTGTAGAATCCATTAGTATCGATCAGAATGTGCTGGGACCGACTAACCGCTGTAATCATACATTAGATCTAATTTTATCATTTGATATGGACATAGAAAACCTAGATGTTTTCCCACTAAGTGATTTGAGTTCTGATTTGATTTCTTATTTTTTCAGCTCTGCATATCAAATAAAATGTGCCTACTCCCTCATTATCACATCAAGCTCACTATTACTTCTGATACTTAATCTGCGTTTATTAATAACCTTCCTGACCTAACTTTTAATGCACCTATAGAGCCTGATCAACTTGAGCGTGTAACCAACCAATTACAATGTGTATTTAGACTTTAGAATGTGTACTTAGACTTTAGACTTAGACTTTATTGTCACATGTGTTGTTATACATGTACAACATACAGTGAAATTCTTTGTGCAAACCTCCAGCTGTTATATATACATGAGAAAGAAAGGAAATAAATAATATAGTAATAAATTGAAAAACTATTTGTAAGCAAAGTATATATGGATGTAAGTGGATGAAAGTAATGTAGGTGATGTGAGTGTAAAGTGCGGTGGTGCTTTGAGGTTGTGGGTGGGGGGTGGGAGTGATTTGGGTTATTGGTGATTGGGTCCATGTGTGGTGATTGTCTGATTAAGGGTCCAAAAAGAAGCTGCTTCTCATTTTCTCTGTCTTGGTCAAAAGAGCACGGTAGCGCTTACCGACCTCAGCAGGGAGAAGAGTCCATGGTTGGGATGGCTCGGGTCCTTCATTATTTTCCTGGACTTGATACAGCACCGCTTATTGCAGATGGTCTGCAGGTCAGAGTATAGAGTAGTTGCTCTGGCTATGGTCATGTGTATTAGTGTAAAAGGCTAGCACCTTGCTATAATCAGCCATACCTTAAAGCAAACAGCTTGGAGTTTAGAACATAAGTCCCAGCATAGACTGGAGGTACAGTATTTAGGATCACTTGGAGGGATAGCATGGCAGAGTATAAACAGGCCCTTACAAAAGCTAAAGCTGCATATTTCTCCTCACTCATAAAGAAAAAGAAAAATAATCCTAGATATTTATTCAATACAGTCTCCAGATTACCTAAAAACATCACAGAAGTTTGGTTGATTTTAACAGTAATGAATTCATGATTTTCTTTAATAATAAGATAAACTTTAGGTATAAAACTCAATATTTATCACATCACCCATCTATTCAACAACCTTCCACCTGCAGCACTGGTGTAGATTTCTGTTTAATTAGCTGTAAATTGTTTTACCTCAATTACTAGTACTGACCTGTCCTCATTGATCAGTTCATCTAACCCACTGACATGCTTATTGGAACCCTAATCCCTACATATTTACTCAAATAATTAAGACTTAGAACTATTATAAAACCACTATTTTGGTTATTTTCCAAAATACTCTAAATGTGCCATAATTAAACGACTGATTAGAAAGCCATCATTGACCTTTGTGAGCTGTCTAATTATAGCCCAATTTCAAATCTACCTTTCCTTTCCAAATTCTTGTAGCTGTCTAAAAAGCTGTCTATCAGTATTTTTGTAGTTACCTTTAAAGTAACAGTGTTTATTGCAGTCAGGATTCAGGCCCCATCATATTAATAAAATAGCATTAATTTATTTATATCATCAGATAATGGACATGTTTTTTTTTGTTCTAGTAGATGCAAGTGCTGCATTTGACAATATAGATCATGATATGTTACTGAATAGGCTGGACAACACTATAGATATTAAGGAACTGGCACTTTCTTGGTTTAAATCCTATCTGATTGACTGGTACTGTAACGAAGCGGACCAAGTAGACGGAGGCAGATGTAGCTTGTGTAGAAACCAGGAACTTTATTGAGGACGATGGCAGGCAAAAAACAGGGTCAGACAGTCCGAGATCAAAACCAGCGAGGCAAAACGAGAACCAGAGGGGTGAGACGAAAGTGGAGTCGAGGCACGGAAAAACACGGTCGAAGCACGGTAGGTCTGGCGATATCCGAATGGTAAAGAGCGCTTAGAAACAAGGTGGGGACCAAGTGACTTAGCAAAGTGGCTGTGGCGGGGGTGTGTATAAATAGGGTAAAACAAAATTAAAACCAGGTGTGTCTAATGAGGTGCAATCAGAACTCGGGTGACGGTGCACGTGTGATGGGACGGGTTTGGTCGCTGGAACCGCCCGAGGGAGGTTTTGTTGTCTTGGCAGTGCCTCTGACCTGTAGAAGCGATCATTGTTCTGCTGTTGCAACAGAATCACCTTGATCTGACCAGATTGGGGCACATGTAAAGGTGGTGGATAAGCACGGAAAGCATAGTTCATTTTTCACTAAGTGCTACTTCTTGCAGAAGTTTGCCACCTGTTAAATTAAAGAAGCAGCCAAGAAACGTATACATGATGCAACTAAAGTGGAAATACAAGAATATAGTACATAAAGTGCTGGATTTATAATCTATTTGGATTTGTAAGAAGCATGATAAAGTGCTTGCACTGTAGTTCTGGCTATATCTCTATATTCCACATGCACATCCATATAAACCAAAGGTACCAGGTCAAATCAATATACGAAACTCAGAAAAGCTACAGCAGTTGTTTCATCCTGCTTCTTCTTTTCTGCGCCACAGTGCTGTCATGCTGAGAAATGATGGTATGGCATTTGATAATATCTGTCCATCATGCTGTGCAGGATTTGCACAAACACTCAGGAACATAGACACACTTTTCTGACCAGCAGCTTTCCACATAAAGACTCTGTATGAGATTGGAGTCATGACATTTTCCTGCTGAAAAGAAGCTCACACAAGTCCTGTTTTTGCTCTGTAGTCTGTTTGGAGTTTTGTACACGCTTGGAATAAAGGGTTCCAGTTCCAGTTTGAACTCTTAAAGTTTCTTCAGTTTGTCCTTGTGAAGGGACCTTGATTTGAAAGCACATACTTTGTCTTTTTGTAACAGTTTGGGTATCCATGAAGCAACAACAAACTGTTTATTTTCTAGATGAGAAACATTCTCTCTCATTTTGTAGATGAAAAGGAACAAACTTCAATATGACATATTTCATATGCTTGTCAACTTCCGAAATTTTGGAAATTGAAGCCAAACATTTATATATACTGCCTGTGAAAAATCATAATTCCCTGTCGGAATTGTTACCTTTTGTCACTTTATACACATCTCTACTTGCATTTACAAATTATCATCCTGAGCATCAAACAGAAAATTTCATAAACAATTCAGCTATTTAAATGTTATTGGTAAAATATATGCTTTGGATAAATTATCAACCATTTAGAGCTATCATCATACACTTATGGTATAGCCAATCAATTACAGATCATTACATCAACTGTAGTGGCTTTGATACTTAAGTATAAAATCTTCTGTTTTTATATAAGTAAGTGGAACTGATAAAAATGACAGTGAGTGTAGAAATAAGGAGGTGTAGCAAGTGATCTATGATTATATAGTGAATAGCCAGTATCTCAGCCTGTGTGTATGCAGTAACTGTTCCAAGGATTGATATCCATATTCTGGCCATGTGGGAAGAAAGGCAAAGTTCAGTTCCACCTGTACATCCTGCACCCTGCAGAGACGCTCAAATCTTCTCCCCACATTCGGCTGCTGTTGAAGGTATGCTATTGTGTTTCACCATACTTCTTCTCAATAGAGTTTGACCAAGCTTATTCACTTACATTAACTAATATAGTTTTGGGCAAAGCATCCATTCAGTCAGCTCAGTCCATTTAGGTTCTTTTCAACTCAGTTCTGAATACGAATCAGTGTACTTAGCAACTACACAGTTTATGTTGCTTATTTAGCACAAATAAGTCACCTAGGGACAAATAAATGCAGTACAGATCAGAATGAATTACTTTCGTCCTATTTGGTTAGTTCTATTCAGTTTAATATCAGTTCATCTACATACATTCTACATACTGTTGGATCCCATCAATTAAACCCACTAAGTTAAATGTGGATCAGTTCTGTTCTGTTCCAAGTGCTCATTTTACCATAGTTCAGATAAGATGCTTGCTCCTTTAACCTAAAGAATCAGTTTCCATTACCTAGCACTGCAAAGGCATGAAAGTGGACTCCATAAACAAATTCAATAACATCAATATCATCATTGTGTTTTATCTTGTATTCTGCATCACTTCAACATTTCTGTAGGAATTCTCTGGCAGACTGCTGCTGAACCTTATTAACCTACCTTATTAAATTGCTATTTTTATTAGATGGTTTTATAAGTACCATCATTTACAATACAACACACAATATTGGGTGTAATGGGATGGTGTGTAACAAGGAAAAGCGAACACACTTTTTCCCTCTCCTATCCCTTATCTGTTGATGCTTGCTTCTACTGTCTGTCTGTGTACTCTGTTCCTGGACGCGGATCTTCAAAAAGAAATTTGGAATTATGAAATTAATTAAATGGTCTCTCAATGCTATTGACAACATCTTCTCGACGAGAAGCCTTGGCTCAGGGAAGCCTATCTGTCCAGATGGAACTTTTGCTGCTGGATGTCATGTGTATGGCGCAACTTTCCGTTGAGGACACTGAGGATGTATTCTTATTCGGAAACCGTGATTACGGGGGTTCTGCTGACTGGATTAGGTGTTGCCCTGATTTATCGCGAAAATAAAAAGTTGGATCAGCTGTTCAAAGCCCCCTGTCCAACATGATCGAGAGTGTAGGAAGAGCCGTAGGCAATCGACTGTGACATTTGCGTGCGGAATGGATTCAATCTTGGAGAAGCTATCGGTTCTGAACTCAAAAATGGAAAAATTGGAGAATTTGAGAACCACTATTCATGAATGCTCTGTGTGAAATTTGAGTTCATTCGAGTCAAAACAAGCGTCTTATCTGGTTTTTGGCACCCATCTTACCTACGGTTTGGTCTTGAGGCTGGGCCGTAGAGAATGTAAAACTCCCCCATAAGATTCCGCTGCTATGGATACCTGGCATCTAGCCCTGTTCTCCCATGGACTGCTGGGGTGGTTTCAGTGAAAGTGGTTTGCTGTGTGTATGGACACGGACTGGTGCTTCAGGCAAGCGACTCTTTGGCTCCCCCTCTCTCCCAACCTATGAACACACTTTCCACTTACTGCTTCTCCCCCCCCAGTTGCATCGTGACGGGTCTGTGTGAGCGCCATACGTGGTTGCTGTTATTTTCCGTATCCCTTTTCCCATCACCCGTGGATAGTCTTTTGTCAAATGTCATTATATGTGCTTATGTGCTGAGGAGTTTTTTCGTGTTCACATACTGTTCTCCTCAAGAGGATAGTAGGTGGGCAGGGCTTTTTTTATCTCCAATCTTTCCCGATGTTACCATATTCTAATTTTTCCTTAGTTACGTCTTCCTGTCTTGTCTCTCCACCCCCAATCTACATTGTTTATTGTATGTTCGGATGGTTAATTTCGCTGTATATTGTTCCTGCTACAATGTATATGTGACAATAAACTTGAATCTGTCACAAAAGAACGAGCCAAGCATGAAAGTACTTGACTACCAGCAGTTCATAGTAACACAAATAATTCATAATTCAATGGTTAGAAAGGTGCTTTCAAAAGGAATCTGAGATTAGATTTTGAAAAGGCGCAAAGGCACAAGAAGAGAGACTTTAATCATCCCTATCAGTGAAATGATACCAACTGCACTCAATACCAAAACAGGTGGTTCAGCATTCAGCATTTTCCCTCTATTAAATATTTCTTTATTTCCATTAACCTGTATGTTTTCTTTCAAAGGTTCTAATTTTACAATTTCAAAGATCTTCTTTTAAGATTCATAATAGCACATAACCTGATCATTATCCTTTACTGTACAAGACTATAGGGAAGTAAAGCAGTGGTACTGAACAATGCCATTATTAGCCTTGGCAAGCAGCTGTAGCCATCCAGGTTTGATTAGCCACAAAGTACTTGTGTGGAAATGTTGTCTCTCCAGTGATTACAAAACGCTTATACCTCACTGCCACGCATGCTGGTCACAGGAGGAAGTGCAGTGCTGGCTTTCACATGCACCATCTGCTGGACAGAGGAGAAACTGTGGGATTGTCTCTGCTGCTGAGAATTGGTACTGCAGGCTTGCCTCAAACTGCACCTCTGCTGGTAAGAGGTGTAGCTCAACCCTTTATAATATCATGGTTTTCTGTAAACCCATGATTTTGGGTGCGGTGATTTAGCAGGGATCACAAAGTACATGACAAAGTACATCAAGTTATGATATACTGACATTTTTCAGATTTATATGCAGGTGTAAAATTAAGGAGTAACAACACTAGTCAGTGGAACATTCTCACAACAATAGAAGGACAAATGCCTGTATGTGTATATGTAAGTGACAGTGACTGTACACATATCCTGTACACAGTGAAAGGCGGTAAGAATGAGGAATTACAGAATGTACTTTCTTTCTGGGGATGTATTTTTTCTATTATCATTCTGCTGAAAGATCCAACCACAACTCAGTGGTAATGTCTAGTAATTGCCAAATCACTATACATTCATTCATTCATTTTCTATTCTCACTTAATCCAGTCCAGGGTTGTGGGAGCTGTAGCATATTTAACAGCACTGGGCCAGCCCAACACAGATAATGGGAGACATCCACCCAGGCACCGAACATGCCAGGACTTAAACCAACATCTCTAGGGGCATAGGGTAGCAGCAACCACTGCGCCCACATCTTATCTAGTATCCAGTGTATTTACTGTACAAAAATATCTTTAGATTTTGGAAGATGCCCGAGTGTTTGGATAAAAAAAACCCTTATCACAACCCCACCATATTTAAGAGTGAAAAGTGCAAAGAAGAAGCATTATGTTAACCATAAGCATTATGTTAAGTGTTCCAGGATAATTGCATGGTAACAGCGCACTGTTATTAGTTTTGTCTGAAATAGCAATAGTAAAAAGTTGTGTATCCATAATTTACCATTAACATTCATTGCTACATAATCTCTGATCATTTCTATATTGGTATTAAACGATCATACTGTTGATTCCCTCCTGCTGTTTTGGCAGAAATGGATGCAAGTCAGCAGAACAGGACAGAAGATCAATTCCACAGCATGTATTTAATTGAATTTAATTAAATTTTGGTAATTACAGTTTCTTGAGGTCTCTAGCTCCTGCTGTGATTAAGGCCAAAAATGTATTTCTACTTAATTATTCTATTCAATTCATGGTAGTCATAAAAAGATAATCTAATTCCATGTCACTCCCATTCTTATTCTGCCAGTTTCATTTTATTAAAGAGAGAGTTTCTCTTATCCCTCAACATGCAGGACAGTTAAATATATTACAGAGCTGTTTGCTTATTACACACATTGGCAGTAAGAAACTATTCACCATAGCTTAAGTCGATATCAGAATACAAAATAAATAAGCAAATACAATTTTTATAATACTAGTAATACTCATCAGAATTGGAATTTAATACATTAAAAATATTTAAAATACAATATGAGGGAATCTGCTCTAAAAGTTATCCACCCCACTCTACAGGTAGTACCCCTATGGCAAATCTTGAGTCTGAACACAAACAACCGGTCTTGTTCTGCTCTCTATCTCATTTAGAGTCACTCTTGTCTTGGTTTTAAGGTGCACTCTGAAATTGAGTGCGTCTGCCTGAGGTAAAGTTAATAATAAACTGAATTTTTTTCTATCACTATTGAATACCAACAATCCATTCAAGCAGAATAAAATCTGCACTCAGATTGGTTAACAGGAAATAAACAAGTTACTGCTGTTCTTCTTCAGTGTCAACAAAAACTTTACCATGTATGCAGAATATGGAATTAGGAAGTAGGAATATTATTATGTTTCACTTGTAATAATAAAAATGAATAGAATAGATATTTTTGGTAAGACTCAAGGCTCAACCTCATTGGGCAACTTAAATCTAAGATTTAAATTTAAGGGAGAGAACAGGCAGACATTTTAGGAAAAATTATGATTATAAATAATGATGATAATAAAATAAATAATATATAAGCTATAGCACATAAGCCAGAAGTGGAGAGAAATATTGAATACAATAACCTAAAATAACCTTTACATGGAATAACTGTGTCTGATTTACAGTGAGTACAGAAAGTATCAAGACCCCTTTAAATTTATCCCTCTTTGTTTCATTGTAGCCATTTGCTAAAATAAAAAAAGTTCATTTTAATTCTCATTAATGTACACTCAGCATCTCATCTTGATAGAAAAAAAAAAGACATAGATATTTTTGAAAATTTATTAAGAAAGAAAACTGAAATATCACATGGTCATAAGTATTTAGCCTCTTTGCTCAGTATTTAGTAGAAGCTCTCTTTTGAGCTAGTACAGCCATGAGTCTTTTTGGGAATAATGCAAGATTTTCACACCTTGATTTGGGGATTCTCTGTCATTCTTCCTTGCAGATCCTCTCTAGTTCTGTCAGGCTGGATGGTGAACGTTGGTAGACAGCCATTTTCAGGTCTCTCCAAAGTTGTTCCGAATCCACTCCTTTGTTATTTTAGCTGTGTGCTTAGGGTCATTGTCTTGTTGGAAGATGAACCTTTGGAACCTTGAACCTGAGCACTCTGGAAGAGGTTTTCTTCCAGGATATGTCTGTACTTGGCCGCATTCATCTTCCCTTAAATTGCAACCAGTCATCCTGTCCCTCCAGCTGAAAAAACACCCCCATAGCATGATACTGCCACCACCATGTTTCACTGTTGGGATTGTATAGGGAAAGTGATGGACAGTGCCTGATATTCTCCACACATACTGCTTTAGAATTAAAATTAACGCCAGAAAGTTCAATCTTCATCTCATCAGACCAGAGAATCTTATTTCTCATAGTCTGGAAGTCTTTCATGTATTTTTTTTTTAACTCTATGCAGGCTTTCAGCTCTGTCAGGACACTCTGCCATAAAGTCCCGACTGGTGCAGGGTTGTAGTGATAGTTAACTTTGTGGAACTTTCTTCCATCTCCCTACTGCGTCTCTGGAGCTTTGGATCTTTGGGTTCTTCTTTACCTCTCTCTCTTCTCCCACGATTGATCAGTTTGACTGGATGGCCAGTTCTAGGAAAAGTTATGGTCATCCCAAACTTCTTCAATTTAATGATTATGGAGGCCACTGTGCTCTTAGGAACCTTGAGTGCTGCAGAAATTTCTTTTTAACCTTGGCCAGATCTGTGCCTTGCCACAATTCTGTCACTGAGTTCCTTGGGCAGTTCCTTCAACATCATGATTCTCATTTGCATTGATATGCACTGTGAGCTGTGAGGTCTTATATAGTGTGTGCCTTTCCAATCTGTTCAATTAAACACAGCTGGACTTCAGTGAAGGAGTAGAACCAAGTATCTCAAGAAGGATAAGAAGAAATCTACAGCTTAAATTAAGGAAAATAAAACTGAACAGCATCCAATTAAAATAACTTATTTCCTGTACAGAATCCTCAGTTTTTCTGATTGTAAGCTGATATTTAGAGCTGTGCTTTGTCTGTAAGTGGAAACTAATACCATGTTTATGAATAACTGAGCCTAGTTGTGGCATGTACAGGGAGAATAATAGTGGGCCAAGCACAGACCCCTGAGGGACACTTCACTTTTGAAAGATTAGCGCATCAATTATTTACATAAACAAACTGGTACCGGTCGGCCAGATAGGATTTAAACTAAGAAAGTGCCAGTTCCTTAATACTTATAGTGTTTTCTAGTTTATTCAGTAAGATCTCATTATCTATAGAGTCAAATGCAGCACTTAAATCTAATAAAACAAATAAAGAAACACGTCCATTATCAGATGACATTAACAGATCATTAAGTGGCTGTTATGATCTGTGGTGTGGACCCAAAGATGCTGGAATGAAGGAACCCCACAACGTATAATAAAAATGGGGAAATGTAATAACGAAAAAGGGATAACTAAAAGGGCAGAGCAAAAGGCTCCGGCCGTCTAAGGTAGTCTACGTAACAGTGGCGACCATGATTTGCTTTGACTTGGTACAGAGTGCACTCGCATTTATAGCGTGTAGCAATTTGTTGTTTTTAGCAATTTTAATTGTTATGTGTTTTGGATCAATCAATTTTTTTATTGCGCAGTATTTTAGTCAATTAATTGTCTTCTTTCGTGATACCGTAGATTTCGTAGATTCTATTTTCTGCTGTTAATCGGTGTTTAGAAAGTTTATGGTTCACTGGCTTAGCGTGTTTGTAGCATGTTTGTTTATTAGCTAAACAAAGTTAGTGAACCACCAGATTTTCTTTAATCCTGGCTTTGTTTTAGTTTAACTTTATAACTTTCTTTACGGCCGTTTCCCCATTTTCCCCCGTTTTCCTTTCTTTTTGAAGGTGACTTTTTACTTTGACTTTTTACTGATATTCCATCTACACTGTGTTGGAGCACCGGCTGCAGTGTACAAGGACCTACGGCAAGTCTAGTGTATTTGAAGACTTCATCTGTGCCGTTAACTTAGCAACCCACAAAACTGACAGAGAAGATTGTAGTATTAGAGGCACACATCGAGACATTACAGAAGGCTAGCTCAGACTCTAGCTTAGCATATCTGGATGCCACTGGCACAGTCAGTGCCCCCGGCAGTCCCCTTACAGCAGGGCAAAAGGTGATGGTTCAGCAACGTAGTTGTAAGGCTAGCACACCACAGCACCACTCTTTACCTGTTTATGTGTTCAACATGTTTACCATATTTAGTGAAACACCCACTGACTCTATTTTGTGACACATGCAACTAGCTATACTTTTAGTAACACCAGCAGCTAAGGTTGCTATGTAAGTGCATTGTCTTAAAGCAGCTTTATAGTCTAATATTATCTTAAAAGGCTAATACTAAATTGAGCAAGCCTAGGGCGATAGCGGTAAGGAAAAAGTAGTAGGAAGAAACCTTGGGAGGACTCAAAAGGGGACCCATCCTCCATGGGTGGCCTAGATGTTAATTAAATAAATACTTAAACGCATATTAAGTTAGAGCAAAATTAAGTAAATAACAATTTAAATATAATAAATCAATAATAAATCAATAATACAATACAATAATACAATATAATACAATAATACAATAATACAAATAAGTAATAAAATACATTTAAAAATTTTAACAAAATAGATTATAAAATGTGGGAGGTCCTTGGAAGCACATCGTCTCCTAAATGACCAAACGATGGAGGGAGTTACTGCACTCTGGTGGGACTGGGTTCTACTGACGAAGACCAGTAGAGTGATGTTGAGGTAGGGGAACACCTAAGTGTGTGGTGCTGGAACTGGTCAGCTGGCTGAACATCACCTCTGAGAGAAAAGAGAAACTGTAATGATGGGTTAGGAGCACATAGTCTACATATTCTTATCCATTACTGATGCTATGTGCAGCATGAAAACCCTGGCATTGTAATCCAAAAAAAGCATTACAGTAAATTGCTGTAAAGCGTTACAGTAAACCAGTCTCGAGGTTATAAATGCATGAACCAGTTTCTCAACATCTTGAGGAAAGGCTATTTCTAAGTTTAGCAATGTTACGTAAATGAAAGAAAGCAATTTGTGTGATGTTGTTAATGTGAACGTCAAGTAAGAGATCTGAATCAAACGTAACACCTAAGTTTTCTACAGTAGGACTTTCCGTTACCGAACAGCCGTCTAGGTTTAGAATAGGTGCAGCCAATTGGTCTTTCACAGTATTGGGTCCGACTAATAAAACCTCAGTTTTATTTAAGTTAAGTAAAAGGAAATTAAATGACATCCAGTTTTGTACTTCCTTAACACAATTCTCTATTTTACTGATTGTAAGGCCATCATTAGGATCAGCTGGTATGTACAGCTGTGTATCATCTGCATAGCAGTGAACACTAAGAGAGAAAAGGTAGACTTGAGAGTGGTCTATAATTAGACAGAACACAAGGGTCAAGACTGGCTTTTTAAATCAATTCATCGAGTTTCTCCTTTCCACTGTCGCCCTAGGCTTGCTCAACTTGGGATTGGCCTTTTAAGATAATATAATATTGTAAAGCTGCTTTGAGACAATGCTCCGTTGTAAATAGCACTATATGAATAAAACTGACTTGCATACAGAACTGCATACATAAAGGCTACTGCTGATTTTCTACTTTTAAACTGTCTGGAAACCAAAACAAACACTTCAAAGTAATGCTCCTTGCAGTTCATAAAGATCTGCCACCAGTAATGATAAGTAATGTCCAAGCCACCAGTTAGACAGACTGCCTTTGATAGACCATCTTCTCATCCCTACTCCCAGTGACTCCATCAGGTATCGTGCGCTGCTCTGCGTTTCTTGATATTTGCATGAATGTGGCCAAAAATCCTAGAAAGATTCAATTTCCTTACAAGGTCATTATGAGGATTCCCCAGCAGTCAGTTCTGTTCTGTAAACATAAACTAAATCATTAGGTACAGTTCTCTTTCTCTCTACTCACACCCCATGGTTCTTAAAAGGTATCTATTCTGACTGACTGACAGATTCTGTACTTCTACAGAGCTAAATTCCCTTAGCGAAGAACTTAGAATTGTAATAAAAAAAAACATAATTAAACCAGACCTTAATTACCATGCATAACACGTCATTGTCAATCACACTTAATTATCTTGGTCTGGCAATTGTCTATGTTAATGTCTCGTCTAAAGTCCAAGTTCATTATTGCAATTATTTATTGTGTTGCTTCTGGTAATTGTATTTAGTTTATTTAAATATTATATATATATATATATGCCGTTCTGAACAAAAGGCACTGTCACAAAGCGACTTCGCAACAAGTTGAGATGAAATTCTTGATGACAAGTCAAATGTGATAGTGGCAAGGAAAAACTCCTTGAGATGCTGAAATCTTGACACAATCAAAAGTTAAAAACTAAGCAGTAATATATTTACATTTACATTTATGTCATTTCGCAGACGCTCTTATCCAAAGCGACTTACAATTCATGAGATATATATAAAATTCTTTAAAAAAAAACTTTTTTTAGAAGGGTTTGCCCCATCACTGGTAATATAAGATGTGCTTCAGGTGATGCCAAGTAGTTTAAAAAAGCTTTTACACATTACGCTTATACGTTTAGGTATGTCCACCGTGCAGAATTTAATAGTGTAATCTTGTAATGTATCTTACACTTATTCAGTCAATTTATCCCTCAGTTTATGTTTGAATTATTTAATTACACCACTCTGGCAATTGTCTAATTGTCCATTGTCTAATTAGTGCCTGCAACTTCTTTAAGGGTTCCTATGTTCTGTTGTTTGGTCTTCATTTGCTTGTGCTTTCATGTGGAAACATAGCAGCTTAATAACGACATGTGAATGAACAATTACCTGTGTTCAGCAATGCTTAATTTAAGCAGTGATTTTCAGTGAATCAACTGCAGAATTTTTGTCCAGTGAACCCAAAACTTTTGGATGATCGAGGAAAGATCATATTGTTGATGGGTTTCAAAACTGAGCCTTGTACCGTGGATGGTTATTGCCTTGCCACTATCTAGGCAGCTCTACTTTATCCAAAAACAGCCTGATCTGAGCCATGGATTTAAAACCTTCTACTCCGCCCCCTCTACCACCATGGGTAGGTATTGTAGATACAATAGAAGGTTAATAACAGGTTCAGTAGTAATAGAGCCATTACAACCACAAATCAGAAAAAGATGGGATGGTATGGAAAGGAATTCCAGGTAATGCAGAAATGGATGTTTAATAACAAATGAAACTAAGTTTATTCGGCTTCTTTAACATTGCTATTGGCATCAGTGGCCATCTTAGCCACACACACAAGGTTATGTCCATACAAAAATCTCAAGGCTATATATATATATATACATATATAAATGAACACAAGCCAATTTAGAGTAATCAATTAACCTAACAAGCATATCTTTGGACTGTGGGAGGAAACCGAAGTACCCAGAGTAAACCCACACAGACACAGGGAGGGCATGCAGACTCCACACAGAAAGGACCCAGGCCGCTCCACCGTGCTGCCCCTAAGTTGACCAGACAAAACAGGAAACTATCCCAGGTTCCTACTGTCTGCAATGAAATAAACTTTAAATAAATGCATTTTCCATACTGTCCCAAAGTTTGGGGTTGTAGGTTAATTCTTGCATAATTCTTACGGAATTCTTACATCTACGTTGCCCAAGGAGGTTGAGTCCATTTTTGAGTCTTGCTTTGGTTTCTTTTTTTATAACATTTATGTAGTTTTTCCTTTCCACTGTCACCCTAGCAAAAAAAAATGTTATAGCTGCTTTGACATAACATCCCCGTACAAAAAGCTCTACAGAAATAAACCTAACGTTGACGTCACCAATAATATTATTGGTAGTAGAAGTACTATCCTTTACATACCTATATTACCGTAATGATGCCTTTTTTGTACTACTTTAAGTTAATATTACATTGTATTGTAATACATAATGAGAAGAGAACGGTTGTAAATGATTTTGAAACGTAAATGACACTGCAGTGGCTCACACAGTTGCACGAATTCATTCTGTACAGTACATTATTTCCTGACCTCCATCAGCTGAGCTCCTTCGTTAAGTCTAGTCGTCATAGCAACCCATCCTCGTTCGTCCCGCCTCCATCAGAGAGGAGGCCAATCACAAAAGGACTTGGGCGTGACCACCTTCCACCACACGTCAGCCGTTGTTTGTGCGTAGAGAGAAGTTCGTTCATGCTGCTGCTCGTGAAGAGGAGAAACGCAGGAGGGAGGATTTAAACTGACAACATATCAGCCGTTTACATTTTACAATGTAATTGAAGGATTTGGTTTTGCATTCACAAATCTGTACACGCCTCTGTGGCACCAGCTGTTGAGCACACCTTCTGCACGAGACAACTAAAGGTACCGAAGACGTGAGCAGGACGTCAGGTGAAGCCCACAGGTACATTTGCACGCGCTCGTGTACAGGTGATCAGTAGAAACAGCCGTTATTTGTTGATTCCACACTGAATTCAGGGATTAATAATCCGATTATAGTGTACAGTCAGAGTCATTAGTACTGTGATTTCACAGCCCTTACGGTACTCGACTGTTGACCCAACGGTTGAGGGTTCGACTCCCAACACTGCCATGCATCCATTGAGCTAGACCATTAACCCTAAACTGCTTGGACTCGAGGTTGTACGATTGTTTCAGTTTCAGTCATATTATTACCAACTAAAGCAGCACCAGCTTGGACCTTGCATGGTTTTTCTGGTTGACCAGCAGTCCAGCGTCCAAAACACATCAGATGCTGGTCTTTGCAGGAAACTAGCGGTTTATAAGGGCATAATGCTGCAAATGGTATTGTGTGTTAGTATTTAATTTACTCTTGCCTTACTTATTGAGTCTGTTTGTATTTATTGGATTTATTGTGTTAATCCAGAAATGAAGGTGAAGGAGTGAAGGAGGGAAGCGTTGACCCCAATTCTTACTTCCATTCCTAGATTTTACAACATATCTTGTTGTAAGATCAAATTTTAACCTAAGCAAGGCTCGTAACCCTTAAATGCCTAATTATAAACCGCGCATGCTGGAAATATAAACATAGACTACCTTCAGAGCAAGAAATGACATGAGGCCTGTATAAAAAAAAAACAATGCTACTGATACTATTAGGCTCCAAAAGGATCAGCTAAATTGTATAATCAGCTAAAATGCAGAAATTGCTGGGTTTTTTTCAAATCAGTTTACTTGAAATTGGAGTTCATAAGTGACATTTTATAATTTTTGTTTGGATATTTTAATTTAGATTTGTACAGAATCAGCATGCAGCGGCTCATCATTATTCAGTTTGTTATTACATATTTGCTCATAATTCACCTCTTTAAACCCACTAGTCACATTTGCAACCAGGGTTTTGGCAACAACATTAATGATAGTAATAGTTGCAATAGAATTAGTAGTAATAATTAATTGAATACTTGCATAGTAGCAGCAGTAGTAGAAGACTTAGTAGTAATAGTCCTAGTTGTAATAGAAATGGTATCACTAGTAGGGGGAATAGTAGCACTATTAGTAGTAAAAGTAGGGTAGCAATAATAATAGTTGTAGTAGGTTTATTATTATTATTATTAATAATAAGAATAATAATAATTAAAATAATAATTCTAATAGAACTTGTCTAGCTACATTATTTTGATCTACAGCAGTGGTGAAATGGGCTGTTGGAGCACGGATAAGAATCATAGTAATAGTCGTAGTAGCAGTAGTTGAATAATTGTAGTAGTAATAATAGAAATAGAAGCAGTAGTTGAATAACTGTAGTAGTAATAATATAAATAGAAGCAGTAGTTGAATAATTGTAGTAGTAATAATGGAAATAGAAGCAGTAGTTGAATAACTGTAGTAGTAATAATGGAAATAGAAGCAGTAGTTGAATATTGTTGTAGTAATAATGGAAATAGAAGCAGTAGTTGAATATTGTTGTAGTAATAATGAAAATAGAAGCAGTAGTTGAATAATTGTAGTAGTGGTAATTTTTCTGAGCATTATAAAAGGATAATAATGATTGTAATTGTGTTGAATGTGTAATGCTGTTAAAGTGCTGATGATGTTTGATGCACAGGCTATAGGTTAAATAACAAGCCTTCACTTTATATATGCAATTGGTCACATGACCAAGTCATTTACTTCAGTATCTGAGAAAGATGACCTATAGTAACAAGAAGTAATACTATGCCAAAGTCAAAAGATAACTGGCACATTTTGGTGGAGGAGGTATTGTTCAAACAGAGCTAATTACATATTTAAAGCCCCACCCAGGACTCTTACCTGGGAGTCAACACGATTAAGTAAACTGCAGCTTCAGTTTGCATTCAGATTATCATGCGTTCATAGTAAGAACTTGGTTTCTGACACTGCTGTCTGTACATCCAGTAAGAAAGTTTCTCATGTTCGGCAAATAGCATCTGTGCCAAGCTCTTGCTTTGTAGCTAAATGGATCACGGCCAGTCACATGATGTTCTCATGCTCTGCATGAACTCTTCTGCCTGTCTCTCACCGAATAAAAGAAAACTACTTTTATTCGGCATTTGCATTGATAGGTTTGAACTTTTATCTATAAATATTTTCTACGATGTTAAAGTTCAGATCCAGTGTTTAAGTAAATCAGCTTGATCTGTATTTGACCAGGGGTGCCTAAACTTCTACACAAGACTGTTTACCATGGCTGATCAGTTTTCTAAGACATGGATAGCATAACGAGGTAATGACAGCATTATGGGTAAACCAAGTCATTTTTAACACACTGTTCTCCTTTGTTTCTTCATTTTACTCTCGTATAAATTCCTCACGTGGATGTTGCATAACAATCTGAATGTTTTGTATGTGAAGGTACACTGTCCAAATATTGATGCTCAAACTTGAGATGCTTTATTTGTTAATGTTAGGATGCACTCACATGAACAGGGGTTGGACCCAAGTGCAGGGAAATGGGCTGGGTGACAAGGCCTGCTGTTGTGCCTTAGAGACACATTTCACAAAGAGGTGCTTTTTTAAAATAAATATACATTACAGTTGTATACCCATGCAACCAAACTGAGTTCTAATATGTATGTATATAATATAGAAATGCATGAGGGGGTGAGTATGACAAAAATGAAACAAAAGATATGCAATAGTATAATCATGAAGCATGGGAGTGGAAAACAAGGGTGATGTGTGGTGGGGATTGAACCTGGGTTGCTAGAATGCAAGTCCTGTACATTACCGAGAAGCCAGACCCTAGAGAGAGCGGACATAAGTGGCCTTTAAATGGCAGACTAAAGAGACATGTGGAGAGAGACTCGAGCTAAGGAAATTGCTAAAGAGCAAACTACATGCTGAAAACTTACAAAGCCGACCGTGCAGTGTGGCGAGCGAGAAAAGGAAAGGGCGAAAAATCCAGTTGATTCATAAAACGGAAACGATTTTAAAAGCGATATAGAATTCGTATTACCGTAATAGTGGTAAGCCAGACTCCTGCAAACAAAGTGTTTTTTTTTTAATGAGGCAAACAGACAGCAAAAGAAATGGCCAGTCGCTAGTAGTAAGTCTGAGAAGTTAACAAAGATTACGGTGAAAAACAAACCGACGTTGCAGCGCTCAAAGCGTATCAAAACATGGAGAGTAAATCACACAGAAATCTCACCCTAACAACCTCGTGCTAGGGGCCCTTTTTGGGGGACCTCTAGTACCGTCTTTCCCATAAAACCTCACGCCGAAGCGCTACCAGTACCACACCTCGCCCCAGAGCACTGCAGGTGCATCTCGTCAGCGGGACATGGGCGCCAGTGTTAATTAGCACGGTCGTGCCATCGCTTGCCGTCCCAATCCTGCACGCCATCACTGCTTTAGTGTCAGACGTCGCTATTGCATGCACCCTCTAATAGTTAGCTGTGTTATTTGCAAGTTGTTAATCACACACCACAGCTATGTTTCCAAGTACGCCCTCTGTGCTATTTACAGTTGAAGCTCTGTGCAGTTGAACGAATAGAACTTTAGCAAACTCTTACCCTTTACTCTCTCTGTCATAGGAACGATGGAGGGAATGCCGCAGCGTTGGGGTGGGGTCCAGAGCCTTCCGTGGTACATCGTTGGATCCCAGGTGCTGGGTATAGCGTGCGTGGTAATGACAGGGGTGTGGATGGGTCATTACTACGGGGGTTATGCCTGGGACAGCTCGGCGCAGCAGTTTAACGTGCACCCGCTCTGCATGGTCATGGGCCTGGTCTTTCTCTACGGAGATGGTAAGAGGCAATAGCAGAGGGTATAGAGGGAAATGTGATGTGAGGCACGAGTGAATGCAAGTGAATACACAATATATCTTTAAGCACATAAAAGAAAGCATAAATACAGGGAGCTTTTACAGCCTAATTGCAGAAGTCTGGATGCCTGGGTAAGAGGAGTCATTGTCATGTGCCTGTGGCACTGTATGACGACATGTGGTACTATACAAAATTAACATCAATGGTTTTTCGTCACAAAGAGAAAAGAGTTTAGATCACATGTCTGCTGGTTTAGATATTAAACCTGCCCCAATTACTAAATAATCCGGCCAAATAGCACATGCACGGAATCTGGCACGCCTTCTATATAAATTAAATCATTATATAAAGCAGGACAGCCAATCCTAATATGATGTCGGCTGGAGGATTTGTTCACTTATCTTATTTGTGACAGCTGTCTAATTAGATTTCTTGCGCAAACACAAAGTAGCTGGATTGGGTTTTTAAACACACAAATGTGCACATTTACAAGAAAATGCACTGTCAAGATTCCAAGAGCATTACAAACTTAAATCCAGGCGTTTGAGCTTACAGGCACGTGCAGGAAGGGGGGGGGTGTGAATGTTATCTCTGATTTGCCAAGAGTGGCCCAATTGTTTTAGGCATTTAGAAATGAAATGTTGATAGGGATAAATCCTAGGGAAAATGATTCAATGTGTAACCTTTATTCCCAGTCATGCTTTGAAATCCTACAGGCAAACTAAAGCTAGTTATTATAGTACTAACTCGCTGACATGATCAAGACAGGCTGCTGAAGTTCAAACCGAGCACCCGACACACTACCATCTCTAATGGTCTAGAGATAAAATATCCAGTAAGGGCAGTCCTCTGGGTGAAAATGCCTTGTCGAGACCACAGGTCAGATGTGAGGAGAACAAGCAGACTGGTTTAAACTGAATGAAAGAAAACAGTAACTCAAAAAACACTCGTTACAACCGAGCATCTCTGAATCCATAACATGTCAAACCTTGAGGCAGATGGGCTACAGCAGCAGAAGACTACACTGGGTGCCCCTCCTGTCAGCCTAGTTTTGGGAATTTGGGATTGGTCTTATTAGATAATCCAGTGTAAAGCTGTTTTGAGACAAAGCACCAATGTAAAAATCGCTATAGGAATAACTCTGACTCCACTGGACTATTATCACTGGGACTGCGGTGTCACGAGTCAAGAAGCGTTCGAATTCTGAGGTTCAACTGTATATGGATCTTTACGTATAGCGATATTGAACTTATTCATTATAGTGAACTAATATAGTGAGTTTATTAACGCATGTAGGTTTTTATTATGGTATTGTATTACCATATGGGACTGGCGGCCTAGCGGTTAAGGTACTGGACAATTGCCCTGAAGGTCCAGGTTTCAAATCCCACCTCTGCCACACCTGCGCACAATTGCTTGGATTGTAAGACCGTATTAACTGTACGTGGCTCTGAATAAGGGCGCCTGCTGAATAATGTAAAATGTATTGTGGAACCATCTATCTGTTCCTTTTCCATCTTAGCACTTGCTCATGAAGAACTCACGGTATGTCCTCACTGAGCTGTGAGTCACAGATTTTTACCCAAATGACATCGTTCTATTCATAATTGGAGAAATTACAGTTGGTAGCCCTCTCTGGTTCCTATGTCACTCCGTTCCTCTGTGTCATTAGGGCTAGTGGGTTCACTGAGTACACTGGGCACTTGGTAAATCAAGAAGATTTATTCTTTTGGACATTTAGGCTTGCCCACACATGCCTGAGCCTGCTTATTGAAACACGAGTCTGGCAGCATTATCAGGCTGGTGGTGCTGCTGCTGGGACAAAGACTTACATGTGCTATGAAAGGAGGAAAACTACTAAGTAAGTCTTGAACAGGGGCTTTTAGTGGAGTGTATTGGTACAGCTATGGGCTTTGTAATGGCCTATAAAACCATATCTCTTCCACACACACAAACATTCTGACACAATCACAGAGGTCGTGTTATTTTCTATCAATTGAGTAATTTTTGTGACCAGTATGTGTGGCTTAACTTGGTTAATAAACTGAATAATAAGGATAATAAGCTTATCAACCACGAACATACAGTACTGTGCAAAAATGTTAGGCCAGCATTAAAATAGATATGCCATCATTTTACATCCATTTGTTGTTTCTCAGTCAATTAAAATAAATTCAAAATGTATTTACATAGCGCTTTTTACAGTGGAGCATTGTTTTAAAGTAGCTTTACAATATTAAAAAAAATATCTTAAAAGATCAATCCCAAATTGAGCAAGCCTAGGGCGACAGTGGAAAGGGAAAACTCCCTGAATGAAGAAGGAAGAAACCTTAGGAGGACCAAGACTCAAAAAGGGACCCGACCTCCATGGGTGGCCGAGATGTTAATTGAATAATTATGTTGTACTGTTAGTAAAATTAAGTAAATTATATAATTTAAATCAATAATAAAATTGTAATTAATAATAAAAGTCAAAATAAATAGCAATATAGATTTAAGATAATGAGTCGGTAATTTATTGGAGGCACATCGTTTCCTAATAACTAAATGATGGAGGGAGTTACTGCACTCTGGTAGAAGCGGGACATGACGGCACTGGGTTCTGTCGATGAAGACCAGTCTCTGGACTCAGGACCTAAAATAAAGCATATATTATGAGCAAACACTGTACATATCTCTACCTGTGTGGAGTTGGCATGTTCTCCCTGTGATCCATGTGGAATTACTGTAGTTTCCTCCACATTCTAAACGCATGCATTAGGTTAATTGCTCACTCCAAATCAGCCCAGTGCGAGTGCTGACTGTCTTGAATAGCCATTGTAATGCAATGTTAAATAAAATAAAGCCCACTATGGGGACCTAGGTTTGAGTCCCAGTCGAGCCTCCCAGAGTCTGTGCGACCATGGCCGGGATGAGCAGGGTAAAGCATGGAAAAAGTACATTTGGTGGTACTGGATTACTAATGAGAAGGTCCAGTGTTAAAATTCCACTTTTGCCAAGCTGTTGGGTCCTTGAACAAATCCTTAAACCCACAACTACTTGGATTGTAAGAGTGTATTAGTTGTAATAAACTGCATCTGCTAAATGACTCATTTAATTGATTCAGTTTTGCTATTCTCTCCATTTTCTGTAGTTTCAAAAAACAGCAACGATGTATTGGCTGAAAATATAATTTGGGTGCAAATATAATTCTAGCAATAGCAGTATTAAGCTATATTAATGTCATATCAGTGCCTCATCCTGCCTCAGTAAGCAATACATGTTATCACAACACATGCAGTGGAGATAGGAGAGATATCAAACATGCCTGAGTGGGCAGAAAGCGGGAATGGAAAGAAATATGGCTTTGCACAAACAAACACTGGACATAATTAGAAACAGGGAGACATGCTGTCTTTTAACTAGGGCTGAGTGATATGGAAAATGTTTTACCACAATTTGTTTCCCTGTTAGTCAGTAACGATATATATCATAATATAAGTCATTAAATCACTTATTCTGACAAGCTTTCTACTTCTGAGAATATGTGAAACTGTGGGACTGTGGTGGTCTAGTGGTTAAGGTACTGGACTATGGACCGGAAGGCCCAGGGTTCAAATCCCACCCCTGCCACAGTTGGGTCCCTGAGCAAGGCCCTTAACCCACAATTGCTTGGATTGACTGTATTAATTGTAAGTTGCTCTGGATAAGGGCGTCTGCTAAATGATGTAAAGATAATAATAGGCTCAGTTTTCGTATAAATATTGGATATCTTCTGTCTTCTGTTGAAAATGACAAATGTACTGTAGAATGTTATACAACTGTATTACAAGTAATATAGGAATATATAATAAACTTAAATCTTAATTTAAGCTTAATTTATTGAAAATGTTCCAACCCCCCCAAAGGTCTTCCCGTTGAGGACTCGATATCCTGGAATGACTCTGTGAATCGGATGAAATATTTACCCATATGCACGCCTTTTACATTATTTTATTTATCCGTTATTAATTATTATCTATTATTTCTATTATCTGTTGTTACTTAGTATTATTATTACTACAAACTTAATTCTTTCATTTCACATCTAAGCTACCCAAGGAGGATAGGTCCCTTTTTGAGTCTTTGTTTTGAGTCTCCCAAGACTTGTTCCTTAGGTTTAGGGAGTTTTTCCTTTCCACTGTCGCCCAAGGCTTGCTCAATTTGGGATTGGCCTTTTAAGATTACATAATGTTGTAAAGCTGCTTTGAGGCAATGCACCGTTGTAAAAAAAAAAAAAAAAAAAAAAGTGCTCCACGAATAAACCTGGCTTTATTTTAGCTTTAAGCTAAAGTTTAACCTAAGCTTTAAATGTTACATGAGAACACAAAGAAAATTGACAACTAAAACTCAGTACCAAATGGGGTGGGCAATACGGTAAAAATATCATATCACAATATCTAAAGACATTTCCGCGATAATTATCACGATGCATGTGAAACAAAATGCATGAGTAGGGACAGACTCTCAAAAACGACTTTGGAAATATTATCCCGTACATACAGTAGTAAATGTATTTTTATTCAAAAAGCTGCACATCATTCAATTACACCGGACTAATTACACTTGTTGTCATGAATCTGCAGCTGTTAACGTTAAGATATCACTGATGCGCTAAGAAAAGTAGATTGTCTGTTATGATGACAATATTTATCACAGTGAAATATTGTCATATCGCCCACCACTGGTCTTAACCGTTAATCAAGATACAGTGCCTTGCGAAAGTATTCACCCCCCTTTTACATTTTTCACATTTTGTTACCTCACAACCTAGAATTCAAAGGGAATATTTGAGGGTCTGCATCATTTAATTTACAGACCATGCCTACAACTTTCAACATTTAACTTTT
>JAUZST010037139.1:0-27646 GCA_034779995.1 Parotocinclus haroldoi | reverse complement strand
AGTTGAAATTTGAGTTAATCAGAGACATTCATGTTTTGTACGCACAACTGAATTTCACTTGTTAATACATTTATGCATTTCAGGCCTACCCCTCAAAATAAGTTGGCTTTACAACAAGTTCATACTGTTTACATTTAAATAAAAGTGAAAGTAATGTAAGAAGCACTTACATGCTGTTTTTAATATGCATGTTATATACTGCCCCAACTTTTTCTGATTTGTGATTTTGCAAAGAGCATGTCTGTGAGAGGTTGCATGGCATTTGCACACAGCCTCTCTGCCACTGTTTACCTTTTGCATTGCATTCCACACACGTTCCCGTCCTCTCCGCTTGCCTTCAAGGGTGTCCATGGTGTCTACCATTAGCGACTGCAGCTGCGGGCCAGAGATAAAGACTATCAGAGCTCAATTCGTACGCCTGCCATAACTTCTCTAAACATGGTGCCTTTAAGGCTAATTACAAAATCATTTGTTGGCGGCTGCTTTTTATAACTCATTCCTCATACAGTGAGCACTGCCATGTCAATACCTTCAACAGCTGCCAGGACACAGCGTAAGACAGAGGCCTTTTTTTCTTGCAAGGATTGTGCAACCAGACAATGTGGACAAATTGACAACCAGACCTCGTCCATCAGACTGTATATATACACGGGGCCTGCTGAGCTCTATTTGTCTGAGATTGCAGCGTGAGAGACTGCAGATTGAACAGGAAGTGGCAGCTGTGAACGCTGGCTTTAGATAGGCTTTCATGAAGGCTCACCAATAAGGGCCAGGGGGGGTCAGCAGGCTGATTTTGGTAGACTTCTGGTACATGATAGGTACTGTATACATAACCATGTCTCAATTTTTGCAAATGCATAAACTGTAATAATACAATCAGCAGCAATTTTTGTGAATACCTCAGAAATGGATTCAAATCTGAAAGTCTCAGGATATGAATGCCATATTATATACATTGGACAGTACGGTGAGCTAATATGAAGATGCTTTAGTTGAAATCCATCATGGCTTTCCATTTATGACAGATTTGGTTGCAATACCAAATACACCATACAGCATTAATCTGGGCTAATCTCACTATGATGTAACACTTATAGTAAAGTAAATCCTTAACAGTGCAACTGTCAACTTTAATCCTAATCTCTCTTTACCTGACTCTCTTTCTCCCTGGAAGCTGTACATGTATGCACAAAAAGCATTTTGCCTTTAAGTTCCTTTCTCTGCTCTTCATGCTGTCTCATGTATATATTCAAGACATAGCTCTGCTTATTGGTATGCATAATTCAGGATCTCATTAAACCTTTGTGTATGCCAACAGTGAGTGCCTGGAGGACTCATCCTACTCTATAGCTTTTAAAAGTCTACTCTAGATCTTAGTTAAGGGGGGTTAATAAAAAGCTTTTAATATTTAATGATGATGCCCAAATATATACTCCTAAAATGAAATGGTTTGATGAACACCAGAATGAAGTGAAGCACCTTCCACGACCAGACAGTACACGTCCTTATAGAGCTGAAGTGTGCTGCCTGAAGTGAAAGTATAAGGCAGGGGGACTTGAATTTGGATATCATCTTCTGGTGCCACAACAGCTGCTCCTACTCAACCCTGTGATTGACCATTCAGGATACATGCCTTTATCTGGCCTGTGAATTCTGAGAGGCTCTGGACATCCAAGAATTTGACCGGAATAATTTGGTGTAATGGCAGTGCAGTGGTTAGCACTGTCACCTCACAGCTTCAGAGACTCCAGTGGTCCAGAGAGATTGCAGTCGTCCACAGCATACGTGGAGTTTGTATTTTCACCGCATTTCTGAGTGCTTGGATTTCCTCCCACATTCCAAATGCATGCATTAGGTCAACTGTCATCTCGAACTTTCTAAGTGTGTGTGTGTATGAAATGTTGTATTGATTGCAAAACTAAGCATGCTGTTATGTCTCAGGCAGACATGGAAATGATTACAGGTGTGGTCTTATTAGACAGAGGATGCTTTTGGGTAGTGTACCTCCTGGCGATAGACTGTTGACTGCTAGACATGTCTCTATGACACATTTGCCTAGGCCTGTAGATCTCCCACAATTACAGGTTGTCAAATCTGTTCCAGCTTGATTGGGGATAAATCAGGCAACTGGGCAGGGGTTGCTGGCAGAGTCATTTCTGAGAAACATTTCTGTGCTTTGGCGAACATTATCCTCCTTTAAAAATGTTCTGCCCATATCACTATAGGTGTGACCGATTGTCGTATGCAATGGCTTTCCAGGACATCAAACCAACAGAAAGTGTGTTACACGCCAGCCAAAGCAGGATTGAGACTATTACCTCAAGGCCTGCATACCTGAAACCCACTCTTGTCAAATCCCACACAGAACCTGGATTCATGGCAAAAGACAATTTTGGTCCCAGTCCATAGCGACCCCAGGTTTTCTCGTTCATAACACAACTGCAAACGGAGACAGCAATCTGACATTTTAATCTGGATGCTTTATTTTTTTTGTCAATGAGTGTACATTTAATACGACAGCACTTTTGTTTATAGTCCCCCCAAAACGGAAATGAAATGTATGCCCTGGAAGCCAGCCAAGTTCGCCATCAAAGTTGGCAAACCATTTCTTTATTGACCTTGCTGTAGAAATTGAAAGATAGAAATTTGATAAACTGTTGGGCTGGCCTCATTTGGATGAGTTTCAGGGCTTTATCTCCCTGAGTTATTCAGTATAATACATCCAATGCTACTGTTTTGCCTCTGGAAATTTCATCCATGCATTAATCTCATCGTGAACATCCTAGAGGTGTGTAAATGAAAATAGATGGGGTGAATACATACTATTGGACATATTGTGTAGATAAATGAAATCTATTCCGATTGGCTAAACTCTTTACGAGTGAACCTTAGCACCCTGTCCCCTTGAAACTGACTCTGTATTTAATAGTTCTGTTATTAAATCTCCTTTCTCTAATTTGTGCTGAAAATTAGTGACTGTTGCTTTAAAAATCACGTCTCTGTTGCTCATACATGTATAATGATAGCTATTAAAATGAATCAGGGTTAAAAGTGCACTGACACCGTTTGGAATCGTAATCAAGAGGTGAGATTTCTGAGTGCATGACTCACCAGGATGGAGTCGGGAGGGCTGATTTCCTGGAGATAGGGTGCTACGGCTAACTCAGCTAACGTGTGCTCCAGTACCTGCCAGTGCTCCCTGACTCTCTTCAGCTGATACAGACAGTCAGCGTACTGAAGTCTCTCAATCAGCCCTGACCCTGCAGAGAACCCGACCTAACCATTCACACGCACACACACAAACGAGGCAGTATGAACACAGGGAAAGCATTTTCTCTACCTTAGTGCTCACGATGTTGTATGAATAGAATTCAAATGGGGAAATGAATGGAACAAACACAGGTAATGGCATTTGTTAGAAATCGACCATTATACACGTGCTTATACTTCCGCTCTCTGATCTACACATGCACTGTATTGTCAGATGAGTTTAAACCAGTGACATTTTTGCAACAGATGGAGCAGCTAGTGAAGCTAATTGAGCAATATGAACACGACAGAGTTATAAAGTTGTGTGGACTACTTATAACTGCTTGTTAACACTGATGATGCAGGACAAATTGTAAGTGTTTCCACTTATTAATTTGCCTAATGCATGCAAAATAAATACACTGGTGAATAAATGATGTTAATAACTTAATTTACTTCAGTTAGGTTTATTGGTGTAAGATGGTGAGTTATCATGTATTTACATGTTTAAGAACTTATAGTGCTCACAAATATAAGTGGATATTTCATAAAGAAATATCCCCTAATGTTTGTGAGCAGCGTATTTTGAGTTAATATAAATCACAAGTAATACAAACTATAGCACTACATGAGAGGCAATTAAGTTATTTCTATGTGGACTCTGTCCTTCCCCTGTCTATTTGGGTTTACTTCAGGTACCTTGGGTCTATCCCACATTTGGAAGGCATGCTTGCTAGGTTAAATGTTGTTTCTACAGCTCCCCTAGTGTGTGAATGTATGTGCTGTATGATAAATTGGCACCTTGTCTAGAGTTGTTCCTGCCTTGCGTCTTATGCCACTTGTTAGGCACCAGCTCTCCTACGACCATGTCTATGGTCCAGCAGATAAGACTGCTTTAAGACTGAGTCATGCTCAAAGCCATTGTAAAATTACTGAATGGCTGACAACTTTACAGAAATTGAATTCTGTATTAATTTATATTAATGTAGAGATTTTAACCCCTAAAATTGTTTCACTGGGTAGATAGTTTGCAGCGCGTTACAAATATAAAGTAATCTAATTATCTCTTATGATTAATTGACTGACTTTTCAAACTGTAGTAAATCAGTGCCCTTATATCTTATTATTATTGAAAACTGCGGTGGCCTAGTGGTTAAGGTCTAGGCCACCCATGGAGGATGGGGCCCTTTTTGAGCCTTGGTCCTCCCAAGGTTTCTTCCTTCTACATTCAGGGAGTTTTTCCTTGCCACTGTCTCTCTAGGCTTGCTTAATTTGAGATTGGCCTTTTAACATAATATAAGATTGTAAATCTGTAATCTGTAAATCCACCTCTGCCACAGTTTGATCCCCAAGTATAGCCCTTAAACCACAATTTCTTGGATTATAAAACTGTATTAATTGTAAGTAACTGTGGATAAGGGCACCTCTTTAGAAAAAAAAATATGAAATGCTATTACAGAAAGATATTAAATAGAAATGTTATTATGTAAAAAAAAAAAAACTTTGTAAAAAAGCAAAGCAATCTGTTTCAAAAACTACCAGAAGCCACTGGTTATGATTTAAAAGTATGTGTGTGGTGCCACTTTATAAACTACCAAACTTATATACAATATATTATATTGTCCAAATCAATTGGATAGATGTAATGAAATATTTTGTATACTATTCATGGCAGAAAACTGAACTGAACTGAAAAAATAATGGGACAAAACATTTAACTAAGTAACATTAAAATTTAAGGATTAAATAAATACTTACTAAATCCTAGCTTATATCCTAGCTTATATAGCTTGTATCCTAGCTTATATCTAAGGACTGAATACTTAACTGTATTTAAATAGATGTTTTTCTGTTGGACTGCAGTTTGAACTACAGTAATTCGGTAAAATGGTCAGTATATGGCCAATTTTTCAAGTACACCTATCACATAAATGCAATTGGAATACAATTACCCATCTGATACTATGCGCAATGTGCCAAAGGACCACTGACCAGATGTTATTTGGGTGCCAGACCATTTCGAACAGCCTTTACACCTGCTCAGTCATGCATTTATCTAGGCAATAGCCAGCAATATTATTCTGTGATTAGAATCTCACACTGATAAACAAACAACTCAAATTGTGCATGAAATAAAATTACCAACAGTTTCTAATTATACACATACAATTTGTGCCAACATACTGTGACCAGTATGTGAATACTGTGCTTAAGAAACAGTAATGCTGGGAATGTAAGTCCAAACTGAGTTGCATGGTTGCACTGCAATGCAGAGCAGTTAGGAGAGCTAGGCCAGAGATTAAGAGATTGTAAGGAAGTGATTTATGTCCAACTTGAACAACTATTGTTGAACAGACTCACGTATTGACATGGTGGGTCAACCTCCAACATGAGATGTGAGAGGGAAACACAAACGTTAAAATAGACCAGCATAACCAGAATTACATTACAGAATCATAAACACATGCGTATACATTAATGTAACTACTACAGAATATGTTTAACTTCCATACTGGACTCTTGTCTCATCCTGGGTCCCACTAAAAATGTCACCCTCTCCTCCTTGGAGATGGAGTTGGAGAGGCTGGCAACAATACAGTACTAAGCTGCAACCATGAAAGTCACACTGAGGTGCTGAGAAAGATTCACCACAAAATAACATCTGGTCGTTGGTATCTTTAGATTGAAAAGTGGTGTGGGGGCTGAGAAATGATCTACAGTCACTATATCTGCAAAGAACACAAAAATGATAGAAGTACAAAGGAAAATATTACTGGTATAAGTGCTAGTTGTAAGTACAAGTTGGGTGTTCCAAGGTAGGCATCGCATAACCCGATAAACACCACCCCATGGAAATAATGAATAACTGATGTTATTACAATTGAAGCAATTCTAATTCTTCATATAAACATAGATATATATACATTATCAGAATAATACAGTTTCTCTCTCATACATGGTATGCCACAGCATGCATTCATGTGCACTTTGATTCCAGAGAGGTGAATATTAAGTGCAGGCAATGCTGACCTTTCAAAACAGGGTAACATTACGCATGATAATCTGGTATGCACTTTAATGGAGCATTATCACCTCTGTGCTCAGCGAGGGGTCGACAGCTACTGCACACGGAGTCGTTACATCAGACCTGCTCTGATGATCTCAAATGTCTCGTGGCACGATTTCTCATGTGTTGACAAAAAATGACCTATTCCATTAAAGAAGAAATCACGCTGAGAAATTTCTTTGTTTTCTATCAAAGGGTGCCTAAGTTTGACTTTCCACTTTTCTTCTTTCCCACAAATTAGCTGTCGCATATCTACAAGTTGCTGTGATCCTTGCATCCCTAAGCCCCTTTTGTTTAGAGAGAACTTTGCTGCTATTATTTTCCTTTGTCATTTGTTATCTTTATGGCCATTTTTAATACAGATCCATATCCTCCAGCATGTATCATATTCTCTGCCACTGCCTCAGAGTTTGGACAGGCTCTGTTTTTCACTGTTTGCCATTCAGCTCTTTATTCTCAATAACACACAGAGAAAAAGTCCTGCTCTTCTTCTTTCTAAGTGATGTTGTTTTTCCCCTGCTGAATATTTCATAGGATTTTTTCGATGCACCCTCGGCGCCAGGACTTTGAGGCAACTAGGAGGATGATCGGAACCTCATTGTAATGATCTGTATACAGCTATTTTTCTACATCAGTGTTTCTATGTGAATGGCAGCACAGATAAAGTTTGTTAATTGCAACATTACCATTTTCTAAGAATGCATCAATGAAAGCATAGATCACTTATGTTACTACGCCTGGACTATACAGGAATACGTTTGTAAATCCCACTAGCTTGCATTGGAATTAAGGCTTTTCTGCTCTCTCTGATCATTTATTCATTGCCATTGACCAATATCTACACATCTCTGCTCATTTGTAATTTTCTGTAATTCAATATGCGCTTCTTTAACCAAGGGCACGCTGGAATAAGTAATCGAAAGCTCGGCTTCCAGGTTGACTCTGGTGAGGCGCATCATTCACGCAATGAATGTGTTGCTTGCAATTTGGATCAAATTGATTCTCTTTTTAATAGTGGGTTAATGGAATTTCCATTGCCTGGCTCTTCCTGAGAACGAGTGACTAATGCAATAAGAATCATGTCTCGGTGGTGCTCATACAGCTACTGTCACAACTGTAATTCAATTACAAGCTTCCAGAGAAAAAATCTCTGCCAAATGAAACACAAACTTATGAATGCCTACATTTGGAAGCAGCTGTCATCTGCATATGCTCTGGTCATAGGTGGGTAAAGCACACACCATAATTCCATTTATTGTACAATTTTCTGCATAATTCAGGACATTTGTAAAAACAAAATGTACCTACTTCCATTCACAATTTTCGCATTTGGCTGAACCATAAAGCTATACAATGCAGTAATCTCAATAACACTTTACACTCTACACATATAATGAACGTATGTAATGTATAGGAAGTCATTTGGCTAAGTTATAAAGGTTTATAAACACTGTATTATAACTGTATATTAGCTTGTGTTGTTAGATTTTGGTTTTTAGATTCTGATATATGTTTTAAAAATGCAATTTACAAAGTGATTTAATTTTGTTCCTGCTATATGTGCTGAAAAATGACAGTAATTCAACTGGATGCTTTATCAAGCCAAAATGTTCAGTTAGTTCAGGAACATATTTTTGTGTGTAATTTGTATTGTGGTAAAAAAGCTGAATGAACATCATCTATAATTGGTAATAATGCTTGCCTGGGGATTAGTATCAATATGCAGTGTGTAGTAATGGAAATGTAAAGTGAACACTGTTCTTTTTATTTGAACCCTTCCAACAATGAAAAGCAAAGTGTTCAGAAGTGATGTTACTTAAACCTCCATGTGTCCTTTCATCCAGGATTGGATAAATTATCTAGAAAGAAACGGTATACCCACAGCTAGTTTGGTGCATTTGATCAAGTCTAGAACAGGTAGAATCCTCTTTCCTAAAGTCTCACACATCAAGTCCAGGTCTGAAAGTGCTGGGGACATGAATGATGCTTGCTGGCCTTAAAATAAACCAAAAAAGACAAGTTAAACTACTTTAATGTATGTCTTGTTTTATACAGATAATCTATTTTATACAGTTGAATGGACAGAGACAGTATTTTAATAGAGTGGATAATAAATGTTAATAGAGTTTAAATACTCCAGCAGAACTGCTCTCTGATCAACACATACCAGCCCAACATACACTAATAAGCCACCACCATGTCACTACAGTACTAAGAATGCTCCACCACCGAATTAATACCTGCTCTGTGATGACCCTGACGATTAAAAAGTGTTACATGGACAATTACCATTACTTCAACAGTTTATATTCAGTCACTGAGAAGACGCCCAGAGTGACCACCATTTACATTTACAGCATTTAACAGATGCCCTTATAGCAACTTACAAAAATGCCTTGCATTATTTTTAGTAGATCAAACCACCATGTTAGTAGAAATAAGCAATAGCCCCCCCCCCCAAAAAAAAAACAATTCAACCAGAACAGGCTAGGATCTGATGTAGGCAAACACCCAAGCAACGGGTTTTTTGTTTAAAATAATACAATCTTACAGGACAAGCAATTGTCAGTTTAAGAGCCTTGCTCATGAACCTAACAGTAGCAGCTTGGCAAAGTGATATTAGAATCCTGGACCTTCCAATCTGTGATGGCTAATGTCTTATGACTGTACGTTTTCATGTTAAAGGGAGGCCAATAAGAGATGGCCCAGCAACCAAATTTTAGTAGGCTACGAAATTCAGGCAATTATTGATTGGTACTAATGGCCCCAAAGTACGAAAGGAAAACACTCCACACAACTTTATACTACTTTAACCAGCCTGTACTATTGACCAAGTTCCCTGAATGTATGCTGTTGGTGCTAAATTCTGACTTTACCATATGTGTATCTCAGGAGGAATCCAGATTCATGAGACGAGTTTTTTCTAGTTTTTAACTTTCCAGTTTTGGTCTAGAGGGAAAATAATTGTAAAAGATTTTGGAGCCTTCTATATAGCGTTTCTAATTACTGTAACAGCTGAATCTGTTCTATAATTCAAATGAGCAATTAATTAGTATAAAGATTTTTTTAAAATGATTTAAGTGGTCCATACGAATGCTATAATGTAAGTGTAATAAAAGACTGGTTTTGCCTCCAAATCCGGAATCTGAAAAAAGGCCAGTAACTGATGATCAGGTTTTATTATCAAATATATCCATATGTAAAACATATTAACTACCCAGACACCACTACTGGGAATTGTAAAGGGTTAGAATATACATTCACCAGTTTCATATTCGGTAGGTACACCTTGCTAGTACAAGGTTGCGGACCCTGCTGCCTTTATATTGCCACTGCATTAAGTCCTCAGAAACTCCATATTGACATGATAGCATCATGCAGTTGCTGAATATTTGCCAGCTGCACATCCATGATCTACCTATCTCCTGATCCATCACATCCCAAAGGTGCTCTGTTCGATTCAGCTCTGGTGACTGTTGAGGCCATCTGACTCCAATGAGCGCACTGGCGTTCAAGAAACCACTTTGAGATTATTGGAGCTTGGACATGGCTGTGGAGTTAAAACGATGCTCAGTTGATATTAAGGAATATAAAGTATGGCACAAAGTATCCCCCACTCCATTACAACATCACCAGAAGCCCAAACAGTTGATACAAGGAATAATTCCTCGCATTTATGTGGTTTATGTCAAAACTGAACCAGTCTGGCCATTCTCCTTTGACCTCTGGTATCAATGAGGCATTTTCATACAGAAAGCATCTCAGGAGTTTCTGAAATACCCACACCAGCCCCTCTAGCACCAACAACAATGGCAGTTTCCTTAAACTGCCATTCCTTCCAGTCACTTAAGTCACCTTTCTTCCACATTTTTATGTAGTACGTAGTTTGTCTTGATCAGTGCATTAAGTTTCTTACATGTGACTGACTGATTACTGGTGGGTGGGTGTACGTTATAAAGAGGCCGTTAAGTATATAACAGGCATTTCATGAGATCAGTGCGGCAGTAGGCATTCAGTCATTCTTTTGCAGTCAGTTTGTGCTGGTGTCCCCTGTTTCTTATGCTGTATACACTCCCTAGTGACTGCAGTAGAGACTTGGACACAGGCATTTGAAAAAAGAAAGAAAGAATGCTGCCAAGGTCCCCTGCCGATGACTGATTACTTTACAGACCCCTATGGAGTCCAGGTCTTTGATACATTATACAAATGCATTGATTTTTCTCTTTTTAACGGAGCACACTCACATCTACAGCAATAGCTATGCTGATCTCTTCAACCCTGTTCTGCTAGAAGGCCAACACCAGTCCATCTATCTAAAATGCTCTGTCTTACCGGATTCACATGCACCCTGGTTCATTATGAAATTTTTATGTCGTTTTAGTCCATACATTGATTGGTCCCTGTGATCTCTGACTAGTTAAATGAGAAAAATCAGGCTGATGGATTCTTATATTGCTTCAGTCTACTAGGTCACAAATTGAATTTTCTGTTTTACAACTGCATTCTCGTTAGCATTTTACTGTTTTGCACTGTACAGTGTATGATATATGTTGTGGCTGTCCTGACTTACTTGGCTAAATTATTTGATTTTAGCACAGGCTTTAACTGGGCTATGGATCAGGTAGCATTGGTGTGCTAGATAAGTGGTGGCTACACTGGATGCCTTCTGGAAATAAGTGTTTGATGCTCTGGTATGGCTTTGTCCCATCACAGCTGACAATGAAGGAATTAATGGTCTTTAGCCTAAAGTTTGTTCAGTTCTCTGCATGCATGCCTCACCTGTTATACAATGCTACCCTATGCAGGGGTAGTCTTGGCCTATACAGTGTTTGCTGTTTAATTTGTCTTCAGATGATTGCTTTTAGGTCACTAGCACTTATTGCAGCATCACCATAGACCAATAGCTGCACCATCTTATGGTGCCACTGTATAATTATACATGTATTTTGTTTTGGTTGTTATTTTATGCATGCAGTTGCAACCAGCTGTACATAGCCAGACTAATAGCAGATATATTTTCACCCAGTATGCACTATAAATTACAATTGAGGTTTGGTCATTTGACATTTAAGGTATAACCCACATCCACAAGTAATGCACTTCTGTTGATTATATTATTTTTTGTTATGTGGTGATATGACAAAATATGCAGGTATTGCGTTAGGATCCACACAGTATATGTGCTATCTCTGTCATTTTTGTACCAGGGAACGCTAATGAATGTAACCCAACAGTATAGACGAGTCAGTTAATTGATTTTTATTACATTATTACTGATTTTAAAAGATTCTCTTTTAATGTAGCTGAACATAAAGTATAATCTGCTTTCTTTCAAGCATACTCTGCCTATAACCTAGACTGTGATGCCAAAAGCTGTATGTTGTACTTGTGGTATTTACACTTCTACAGAGCTTTGAGTGAGGTCAAGCCAACCTGTGAAGGTAGGAGTGGTCCTACAGAGCAGTTTGTCCAGGAAGATTCCGTCCTGTCTCTGCTTGAAGCCCAGAGTCAGAATGTAGTTCAAAGTTGAATTATTTTTCCAGTCTGTGGTTTGAGGTAGTACATGTCCTCCATTGGGATCTAGTGGTAAAATAAAAATAAACAAATTAGAATGTAAGCCTAGTCCCTGTGCAGGATAAACCTTACAATGAGAAATGCATCCGAAATTGTGGACATTTGGGAAGGCCGTTTTTTTCAGCAGCTGTTATTTTATTTTATTTGTAACACACTTTATATTTGAACCAAACCTCAAAGTGCTACAGATTAAAATTACCAATATAGAAACCATAAAACATAAAAATCAACCATTTCTTAGGAATGCTAAAATCTGCGAAACATAAATGTTTTAAGTCCTTTTTCAAAACTTTCAACATTCTGTGGTACCCTCAAATGATCAGGAAGGGCATTCCATAAGCGAGGGGCTGCAGAACAAAAAGCCCGATCTCCCATGGCGCTGAGTTCAGTTCCTGGAGGGAGGAGGCGGTTTGAATGATACGAAGGGATAGATCGTGAGGAGGTTTGAGGAATGAGAAGCTCTTTCAGGTACGGTTAAATTATATGAAATTTAAAAGGGAACTGTAAACTAACGATGTGGGCTGTTTTCTGTTTTTATATTTTGTGTGCTGAGAAACGTTGCTGACTCTCTGACTTGAAAGAGTCAGAGAAACAGAGCTAAAGCAGAGTCTTAATCATTTGTATGCCACACACTAGAAAATGGTCAAATCCTGGTTTCTCAACAGTTGTTGCCTTTGTGCTGGACTGAAATTGTATGGACTACATGGAGTTGTGGAAGAATGATGTATTTTGAACATAATTAATAATAAATGTATTTGTTAAATACAATTAAAAAAAATAAAAAAATCATTAATTTCACTTTTTTGTCATTGTGTCGCAAAATCAGAAAAAATCAGAATAAAGAATCTGTGTGCTACAATGATTTTATAATAGTCTCCCTTGAATGATTACAATGCATTGCAGATTGCATTATTTTATGTATGGCAATGCACAAAACAAGCCAAAGAAAGACTGCACTTTAGATGCACAGAGCCCAAATTTCAACCATTTCCACCTTCTTTGGGATGAGTTGGAGTGCTGTAAGAAGAGGATATTGATGTATAGGATTCTGAAGGTCTAGTGTTTGTGTTCACAATTTATGTGTGCTATTTACCATGGCTTGCAGTGGTATACTTAACATGCAAAACAGAGGTTGTCTTAAAAACAAGCATGGCTGTGAACGAAGACAGGATGGGTTTCATAGTTGCGTTCTCTACTAACTCTAATTTTGACATTGCATATGTAAAGATACAGTGAAATTTTAAGAGCCTTTTTAATCAGTGTGAAAGACTTTGGTTTATAGACTCCTGCTGAAGACACTATGTATAAACAGAATTCCACCTTACTCATATTATTGAGAGTCAGATATCCATACGTGGATCTTCTATGGATTGTATCTGTTTTAGGTATTCAGAAATGCTGATCCCATCCATTTTATAACGTGTTGTCCAAAACATTAAACATATTTCACTCACACTGTCTGCAATTAGATAAAGCCAATGTTTGAAACAATGTTTTGTTTTTTTCTTCCTTTCTTTTAAAAAAATTCTGATTTGGAGTGCATCATTGAGTGCTTGCTTGCTTGCTTTCTTTCTGTCTTTTTGGCTTTCTTTCTTTCTTTCTGATTTGGAGTGCATCAATGCTTGCCAGCATGGTTTTATAGTATTGTATTTTGATAATTAGGTAACGATTATCATTGTATTCTTAACATGACGATTCAGCATTACATAGTATTTTCTTTGTCTAAGCCCCATGCTACCAACCATTCTTTCACAATGAATCAGCAACCATTAAAATGCTTCTTTAAGAGCAAACACATTTCAGTCTACAGTCAAATATTTTCTAGTGTATTTTCATAAAATGGTGTGAAAATGTTTGTCTATTATACTGCTGTAAGCTTCTGACTGACTTTTTCATTTCTATATCTGTCTAAAATACTGTAAAGATCAGTCATGAGTAAAATCTAAATAAAGTAAAAATTGTGTAACTTAAAATGTTGTATGTCACTGTCTAAGGGCATTCCCTCTAATATCTTACAAATAAGCACTAGTGCATCATCTCAAAAGTGCTTAGACTTTTGCACGCAGCAGCTTTCATGTTTCTAGATGTGAGCATTGATATTTGCATACATTTGTTATATTGAAAGCTGATGCAGGTTTAGTGTTCTTTTTTAGAACATCTGCATATAGACCAGATATTGCATAAGTCAAGGGCTGCATAATAATTCTAGCTCAAGGTAAAAAGATGTTACGAAATTGTAGAGAAAACGCCTTTTAAACATCACATTTCCTTTGGATTGTCGCGCTGGATTGCTTTTCACATTAAATTATATTTAGGAGCTCATCTTGCTTGTTTTCTTCTTTTAGGCTATTTCTTCCTTCCAGTAAACATAAGAGATGACCACAATCATTAAGATGAAAACCAGCTGTACAGACGAACACAGTAAACAGGATTTGGAGGAAATGCATTTATTATATTCAACTTAAAACCACCTGAATGTGAAACTGACGTGGGAGTTTACAGATGACACAATCCAGCTGAGGCATGGTGCGCTGAACTCTGAAATTCTCAAATGTGCCCCACATTGGTGACCTGACCATAAATTCCTTCACATCACAGACTAAATGATGTTTAGCTAATGTGCCAAGAAAGAAAAAACAGAAACTACATCTTCATGGACCAATAGCGCTGAAATGGTAGTCAGCAGGGAACGGATGCATCCTCCAGAGAGCCTTGCTAGTTCAAATGGATGGTGTTAGGAGGATGTGTCATCTGCCCACATGTCAGCTTAATAAAACACATCGACTAGCCATGGATCTGAATATTTGTCGGCTGACTGAAGCAATTTGTTTAAAATGTAACATTATAATTTACCATCCCTAACTTAACAGACAATTTGTAAGTGAGCTTAAACTGATTATACAGCATTAGCATTGGGTTTAAATGTGTTCCATGGTGCAGACTTCACACTTTCATTTTTTAGTCTGAGAATATTTTCAGGGTGTATGGTCTATATGCTTATAAGAGTGATACTACGTTCACCAAACCTTAGCCAAACACATACAATATCCAGATTATAAGAGTATGATGAGGTCCCTGAATGTTATGAAATAAATATTAACTGCTAAATAACTACAGAATCTCATAAAAGTGAGTACACCCCATGTTAGAGACCATGTGTGTTCAGCAGTCTTTTTTGTGCATCTTCTTTACAAGAGGCTTCCTATTGGGATGACAGCCATACAGAGCAATTTGATACAGTGTGCAGTGTATGGTCTGAGCACTGACAGGCTGACCCCCCACTCCTTCAACCGCTGCAGCAATGCTAGCAGCACGCTTACATCTATTTTCAAAAGACACCCTCTGGATACGACTGAACACATGCACTCAACTTAGATGCCCCACCATGGCAAAGCCTGTTCTAAGTAGAACCTGTCCTGTTAAACCGCTGTATGGTCATGGCCACCATGCTGCAGTTCACTTTCAGGGTACACCAAATGTAGCACACCCGCTCCCTTTTCACACTTGAGACCTTGTAACAATAATGAATCACATAATACGGGGGAGGGAAAAGGCTAATTGGGCCAAGTGGGTGCACTCACTTTTGTTGCTAGCGGTTTAGGCTTTGGAAGTTGTGTATGGAGTGATTTTGAGGGCAAAGCAAATGTATACTGTTATAGATACTGACTGCTTTACACTGTATCAAAGTATCATATCTTTAGCGTTGTTCCAAAATATATAATAAAATAGTTACATAAATGTGAGGAGTTAGATACTGTATATAATTTATTAGTAATGTATTAGTATGTGTATTAGTATGTAAGTATTACTGCAAAATGGCAGTAATATCGTACTATTTAATACATTTCACCGAATATTTTGGAATCCCATTCATTTCTATCTGTGATCTATGTGTGATTATTAGCAATCTGACAGGCAGCCTGCTAGAGGCCTGGCTGATAGCTAGGTGGTAACATCAATTACATAATGCACTCAACGGTCACTTTATTGAGTAAACTTGTTCAAATGCTCTTTAATAGAAATATGTAATCTGCCAGTCAGATTATTGCAGTTAAGTGTATAGACATGAAGTGCACAGAGCTGCTAAAGTTTAAACCAAGCATCAGAATTGGTGCTAAACGTGCTGGGAAGTATTTCAGTAAGAGGTTTTCACACATAGTCATCTCTAGTGCTTTTAGAGAAGGGATTAAAAAATATATCCAGTGAGCGGCAGTGAGAGACAGTATGGACAACGCATCTAGAAACACACAATGTTTCTTACATTTACATTGACTATAATTTATTGCAGAGAGCATGAACCTTAGATATTTCATGTTTTTCCTGGTTGATTTCATTTGTGAATAAATAACTGTTGCAGAATTTTAGGACTACATCATAAAAATTTAGCAACCAAATCCATTATATAATGAATATAAAAGTTAGGTAATTATGTGATTTTAAACAGATAATGTCATTAGTTGACTGTAGTCATGATTTGGTACAAAAGCAGCATCTAAGAATGGCTGAGTCTTTGATATTGCGTATTGTGTATTGTGGTCAGAGGAATCAGTATTCCTGATCTTTTTTGAAGAAAAATGCCACACCAGAAACAAAAAGGGCCATCTGTACTGTTATTCAAAAATTCCAAAAGCCAGGGTCTGTCATGATATAAGGTTTGAGTTAGTAATCTTGGCAAAGATTATTTGCACTTCTGTGATGGCAGCATTAATGCAGAAAAATACTCTGAGATTTTACAGCAACATATACTGCCCTCAAGATATCATATTTTCCAGGGACGTGCATGTATTTTTATTTTTCATGTAAGCATTGCAATAAACCTTTTACATTTTACACTGAGATCATGTATTCAAGTAAGGTAGCTTTTTTCGAAAATAAAAAGAAATACAACTACAAGGTGCCCTATATGCAGTGCTTATAAATGTCTTATGAATAAAAATAATTGGTAACATTAAGATTTCACACTGGAGTGTATTTTCAGTTCATATTTTGAATATATAAGGTTTTGGATGAGCTACTTTACTTTGATTTCTCAGACAGCCAAATTCACAACCTAGCCTTTTTGTAATATTCTATGATGCTTTCAAAAATAAATTTTAATACATTATGAACAGTGTCCCGGAGCTGCAAGTTGAATCCTTTGATCCTAATGCAGAAAGGCAAAACATTTAACATTTGTGAAAATGCTGCTTTCTTTAAAGTAGCAGAACAGTGATTTCTGAGATGGAAACAGTTCACTTGCCCAAGGCAGCCATTTTTTAAATGTATTTTTGTTTTCTTTGACCGTGTAATACTACAGTAACGTAAAATAGACTGGCTAAGGTGTTAGTGGGAGATTTAGCTACTGACACATCCATACTCTTCTAGGGTGACAACACTGTGTCCAGTGTATGTGGTTAAAATACATTTACAGTATATCTATTTCTGTCTTATGGCTTTAATTTAAGTACAGTTGGATGGCCATATTTCAGTCTTTGCCTGGAAATTATATAAAGTTAACATTTAATTTTCTTTTGGCAATGATACATTTATAAATCAGGGAAAACATCTGTCCCTAACGTCACTATACCTTTGAATTTTAAGCCCAATAACTCTATGATATGAGAAATGACAAAAACACCAATGGGTCACCTGAAATTCTGTTTATACTCATGGTAAATCTTTTTCCCAGTATGTCTTAAAATGTATGAATTAGGCAAAATATGTCATAAACATTTATTGCGGTCAAATTCTTGCCATTTAGAAAATACCTAATAATAATACCTCATGTCTTTATGAAGGGTAGCATTATAGTATAGTGGTTAGCTCTCGGGATATCCCCAGATTGATTTTGAGCCTGCACATCGCCTGTGGGAGTTTGCATGCTCACCTTAGGACTGCTTGTGTTACCTAAAGGTTCTGGTAAGAAAAAGGCTATTTATTTAGCTGATGTCACAAGGGCATTAATAGCAATTCACAACACTGTTCTAACATACACTGTCACACTTTATGTAATGTGTAAGGAAACTCAGAGCAATCCCATGCAGACACTGCGAAGACCTACAAACCATACTGGCAAGTTCGGGATCAACAAAGATCAGATAACAATAGCGTAAAATATAAAATCCCTAGTACTCTAATGGCTGTCTTTCTGCACAGGAGCCAGGATCACAAGGTAACAAAACTCATAGGGTTGTATTGAAGAAACCAATGCCCACGGACAGTAAGATTAGACTGAGCACTATGGAATGTAGTGGTCTAGTGGTTAAGGTCCAGGGTTAAAATCCCACCTTTGCCACAGTTGGGTCCCTGAGCAAGACCCTTAACTCACAACTGTAAGACTGTATTAATTGTAAGTTTCTCTATATAAGGATGTCTGCTAAATGTACATAAATGTAAATGTGAACAGAGGTAATGATGGGTTCATGTCACACATCTCTACAATACTGTTACTTGTTACACTGACTGGTATTTCAGTGTATTTCAGAAACTGCTGATCTACAGGCATTTTCCCACTCTGCCATAAAAGAGGAAATACCCAGTGAGTGGCAGTTCTCTGGGCAACAATGCCTTGTTGATGCCAGAGGTCAGAAGAGAATGACCAGACTGAGCTGTCAATTATGAACAGGCAAATGAATCTACAATTTGCACAACCTCACCAATATTGGACGATGGAAGATTGGAGAAATGTTGCTTGTGTCAAATTATGTGTAAACAGCATGCAAGAGTGGAACCATACTAACTTAAATGGTGGTGGTGGTGTAATTATGTGGGGGATTTGCTTGGCACACTTTGGGCCTAAATATGAACTGAGCATTGTTTAAATGCCACAGCCTACTTTAGTATTACTATGTATCCATGTCCACTGCCATCCATGTTCACATATTGTTGCTGAGCATGTACATCCCATCTGATGATAGCTAGTATAACAGGATAATAACGACAAATCTGCAGCAACTGTCTGGTCTGCAGAAACTGCCAAAAGCTTTATGGACTTTTTGCAGCACATCGTTGAATCTTTGCCATAAAGTTACTAGCAAGGTGTACCTAATGTGTCTGGTGAGTAGTGAGTGTAGAGAAATATCTGACCTAATTTCTAATCAAATTTCAAATTGAAATATCCTCTAATTTTTGTGAGCAGCGTAGTTCGGGGTTACAGAATTAAGTTATTCTTACCGATAAAGATGTAGGCCGAAAAGACAGGGTGGAGCTTTCTGAAGGTCTCTTGTATCTGCTGGGTGGTGTCTTTGTTAGGTTTTCCAGAGCAAGGAGTGTACATGGCACAGAAATCCTTTGTAATGTTATTAGCCTGTGACAACAGCCCCTGAGAGATAAAAAGTAGACACAGAATGATTTGAATCCCTGGTCTTAACAAGCTCATTTGATTTCCAAATGATTGAATCCCAAAATAGATGCAAACGAGTGTAAGGCAAGCTGTGATTATGTAAGATGTGATTTTACGATTTATCTGTCCTACTGAGTATTTAACGTGCCAAGCTTCAGGAGTTACCTTTAATTGCTCTGGCTCCAACCACCAAATCTGCATTATGCTGTTAGCCTTTCTTAAGCAAAGAATAGCTGTCTTGCCTGTGCTAAAATAGCGCTGATTACATCATAGCGAGTGGCACTGGGAAATGTTCCCATTCTAATCTGTCTCCCATTCAGCTTCAGCCAAAATGAAAAGGAAACACAGTATTATGTTTGAGGATTTCTTTAGCTCTCATGACTCTACTATTCGCTTCCAAACAAGTGACTTGGTGTGATGACATGATGATAATATTTCAGTCTCGTCTTTATTCGCTATACCCAACGTTTTTCGATGGCTGAACCTGGGAGATTTTCTCTGTGAAGTCATAAATAATATTTCTTGCTGCATTTATGATGAAATGTTTGAGGCCTCCTATATATCATCTGGAGAAAGCTAACGCAGGCGTCTTTATATTCAATGATTGAGTCATTGCTCAGACAATACTCAGGGATGATGAAAAACGACAGGTCATCTCTGATGTCTGGCTGGCAGGCGTATTCATGGGTGGATGAATGATGCAAATCCCGCAGGTAGACAAGTGGAATTAGATAAAAAGGTCTGGAAGTGAAGTTACTGTTCAGCAAGGCTTGCTCCAGATAGAAATACATTTTAAAATGGTATTAAATAGGAGAAGCATGTGTGTCAGAAGTTCTAGTGAGCTGTAATACAGAGCTTTTCATATATAAGATGACCACTCAGAACTAAAGTGGCTGTAAAGAGGAGTTGTTTGAAATCTAAATTGTTTTAGTAGCTTTTCCACCAGGTGATGGTTAGTATGTGTTTGGCCTAGTATGTCATGGCCAACATAATTGATGCGATTATAGCAGTACGGCAAAACTATTTGCTGGAGACTAAATTACTCTGTCAACAAACTGGGATAAAAAAAAACTTTGATGAGGGTGATGTAATGATGAAGGTAGTAATTTGATGTATTAGTTCTATTTTTGCATGCACCAATGAGCCTCCTAATTCACAACAGTGTTGTGTTGTGAATAGCCCATACTTAGAGCATCTCACTCCCAGCACCAGCTTGTCTTTTTCACTTTGCATCCTTGTGCCATAGTGACCCCAAGTATAGGACTGTGCAAATGTCTTAGGACACCATTAGATTGCTATTTTCTTAATGGTATGATGACCATGTGTAACAAATTCAAATTTGGATTCATAACAAAATACTAATTTCCACTTTCACAATCTTTGACAAGCTTTAAGATACCTTAACCTTAAAAAATTGGATTTTGGCTGCTATCCTGGCAAAACTCAATTCCTAGGGTAGAAGGGTCAATTTCTCATCCAGATGAAGCTGCCAGATGTCACTCTGTAAGGCGAAAGTCAATCCGATGCATGGTATAATGTACAAATATATACTGCTCACAAAAATTAGGGGATCATTTACATGGGGATATTTCATTTTGAAATACCTGGAAATTTATGGAACGCTAAGACAACAGCAATACCTTTGATACTGGCTGCAAAAAGAAGCCAGTGGAGTGACCCCAGTGAAGTATTTACATTTAAAAAATGTTAGGTTGTGAACCAGAGGGGTGGTAGCATTCTTAATACTCTGTAGTGAAGCTATGGAACATGATGGCAAACCAGTGAGCAAGACATTGTAGTAATAATAAGCTGAAGAAAAAATATGAAAGTGTTCCAAGTATCTAAATAGATCATTTTTTATTAAATCATAAAATTTTACCATGAATGATGCTAATCATTTCTTAATTCTATAATCACTAAGCTTTTCAGATGGCTCCTTGTTCCATGTGTCAATGTACTGTGACCATTTAATCATCCTATGAATAGACAGGAATGAAATGATGACTAGGTAAACGCACCATAAGTATTTACGCACCAGGTTAAAAAGGCAGGCAGCTGAAGAAGCCAATCATGATATGAATAGACAGTGATCTATCATGCCTAAGAATAGAATGCAATCTGTTGATGAATTCTGTTCATCAGTGTGACACCAGCAGAGCTACACTACATCAGTCTGTGTCATTGCCACATTTTTGTAGGTACATACTGGTCCTGAATAAGCAAAACAAATCTGAATAAACACAAAACAAAACAAACTGTTACAATTTATTAGAGCCTGTAGTGACATACAGTCACACTGCACTACTGCATTTTGGCATTACACTGTGAAACTGGGTTAGAGTGTGTCTAGTGCTTATGGAAAAGTCAAAAATATTTGTGAGATTTTTGTTTCTTAAAAAGTCAATTAAATCACTGTTATCGCAGCAGACAAACACATACTGTGCACGATAGCAGATTAAAGAAGAATATGCTAACAAAGACACAGGACTTATTCATGGTGCTTGTTGAGCTTTCACATATGACCTTTCTATTAACAACAGTTAGCATTCACACACTGCTCACAAAAATTAGAGGATATTACAAAATTAATATGAAGCATTAAAAAGAAGCATTAGATTAAAAAAAAAAATCAAACAAGAACATCAAAAAATACTAAATTGGCTCCATCGTGTTGGACTGTATGCCCAATGACCAATAATATGCATTCTGTTATCCGTCATTGGACCTGTGACGAGTGCTCAACTGTCCTCTTTTCTGATGAATCATGGTTCAGTCTGCAGACTGATAATTATGTCCCAATCTGGTGTGAACGACAAGAAATAAAGCAGGACATGGACTCCTTTGGTGGTGGTGGAATCATGGTTTGGTATTGGTGGTCATACTGAGCTCCATGTCATCAGAAATAGATCGCTGACTGCTGTCACATACCGAGATGAGGTCCTGCACCCTATAGTAGGAAACAACTTTCCTCTTATAAACTATAATGCAAGGCCCCATCGTGCACATCTCGTCAACAACATGCTTCAGGAGGCAGAATTTCAAACAGATGGTCTGGCCTTTACGTTCTCCAAACCTGAATCCGATTTAACATTTTTGTGATGCATTGAGAAGACATCTGGCAAACTGTCCAGTGAATCCTACAACAGCTGAAAGTTGCCATGGAGCAAGAGTGGCAGAGGATCCCCCTTACTCAGTCACCATAAAACCAAACTGAACAGAGCTAGCCAGTAAAATATAATATCAAGCATATTTAATAAAAGGTTGCTACCCGCTTGGAAATAAAAGATAGTGTATTATTTTGTCAAGAAATTACTAAATTAATAATGAAATACAATCAAATACTTCTTTTTTAATTACTTCATATTCATACTGAGCTGTGCAAATTATTGGGATTTTCTTTTATAGACATTTTCTCAATCTAATTAAATTAAATACAACCCAAGAATCAAAGTGTTAAAGCCAAGATAGAAGCAGTATTTTATTAATGATTTGAACTGTGTTTAATTCAATTTAGTTAAATAAAAGTCAAATGTGTTTAGCTAGTTAAAGCTTAGAAAAATATTTAAAAAGTCAGTTATCTTTGCTCTCTTCGCCTCAGGATGAACATAAACCCAAGAATGAATTATCTGACAGTCTGACCTCTTCAGAGAGCAGTTAGACCAGAGTATGTTTGCTCTAATCATATTCACATGATCTGATGTATGCTCATTAACTTAATAACCCCCAGCTTGCTAGGAATTACACTAACTGTTTGCTTTTGGACTAGAGACTGTTCTAACTCAGTTGATATGTTTAGATATTTTTGTCCAAGCTAATCATGTTTCTGCTACTTATTTGTAACAAGCCCTAGATGGTGTTGACAAGTGTATGTGCCTCTTCTATCGTAAGTAGTACAGCTTTGTTTCTCCCGCACATTACTATTCATAATATACTTTTCAGATTCACTCACCAAGACCCCAAGTAAAATAGAACAGAGCTAGCCAGTATGTAATATCAAACATATTTAATAAAAGGTTGCCACCTGCTTGGAAATAAAATATAGTGTATTATTTTGTCAAGAAATTACCAAATTTATCAGTCACTGGTATAAGCCAGTAAATACCCAGTGTATACTATTCAGTAAGTACATTAAAACCTTATTTATTACACTTAGTACTTGGTAAATAGTATGTGATTTGGGATGCAGCTTTAAAAACAAAATGAAATATTGATGTTACTGGATGTGCTTTTTTCTGTCAGTGCAATGCAGTGAGACTACGTTGTATGGAATGTTTTGTTGTGTAGCTTGAACCAGATAAATATGCAGTATCTTTCTCAGTCATGCCAAGACTGTGTTAAAGTGCACCAGATACTTTTGTAAATTTCCAAACAACAAGTACTGAATTCTTAATACTAAGTCCTGGTTACTACTTCCTACTAATTGATTAAAGAGCATTCTGTGAATTTGGTGTGTTATGGTGATTATATGATTTGTTGAAGTACTGAAGTACAGTATTTGAAGTACTGTATTAAATTCAAGAAAATGTATATACTAGCACTTTTACTGTAGCTCAGAGACACAAGGCAATAAGAAATATGAATTACATGCATACATTAATTCCTTTTTCAAATGTCAGCTATACATTTAGGTTTACGTAACATTTTCATGCTTAGTTGCACATGCTAACGAGTTAGTTAGGATTATTTAACATTTAGAACACAATGCATTACAATCCATGTTATGTTACAAAATAACAAAACTAACAGATGTCTATCCATTTCCGCTTTCAGTGAGCTCCTCTAAAGTTTACAATATGCATGATTTATCTCACTTCAATGTGCCAAATCACAGACTAGACCTCACACCCTGAGACTCCCGTATCCTCACATTTTAATTTATTCTTTCACTTAATCCTGCCCCTGACTGAACTCTACATATTTTTGTTCAGATGTATGTTAGTGTCAGCAGTTTAAGGATAAGTTTAGTTAAAGGATTTGAATATCATTTATTCAACTGACACATGTTAGTTTTATAGGGGTTATACACAATTTCTCTCTCTCTATATATATAGTAAGAAAATAAAGCAACTTTAATTTGCATTATTAAAATATTATAATATATAGATCTACATTACATTTACAATCTAACAAAACTATTTTATTAATGGCTGGTACAGTGGCAAAGTGCTTACTGCTGTTGCTACACAGCTTCGGAAAACCAGGTCCAGGTTGCTTGTGTAGAGCTTGTTCTCTTTGTTGTCTTTGTGGGTTTCTCTGGATGTTCTGGTTTCCTTCCACTTTCCAAAGATATGTGTTTGGTCAGTTGCCACACACACACACACACACACACACACTTTTTAGAGATGTCAGTTCACCTAACATATATTTTTGGAATGTGGGAGGCAACTGGAGAATATGGAGAAAACCCATGCTAACATGGGAAAACATTCAAATATCATACTTTGGTTCAGGCTTTGATTCAAACCTGGATTTCTCAAGATGTGAAGTGACAGCACTAACCATTGTGTCACCATGTTGCCCCTGCTATAAACCAGAAAGAATAAATAATCTGTATCCGTTTCATTCAAGGAGATCTCCTTTCTGCAAATTGTGTGACTGGAAGCTTCTTTTTCTGCTCTGTAGGCCACGTACCGTGAAAGCTCTAATGTCACGACACAAGCATTGACATATAATCTTCAATACACTATATATGTATTTCTTACTATTATTATATATTTTTCTCCTAGAAAGTGCATAGTGTATTTAAGATGTGACCATTCCTCTTATAATCCAATTGCATACATTTTAAGAGGTACAATACATTTACTTTCCTTGCAGCAAGATGCATCGTAATATGCAAAAACATTTTTTATGTGATTGATTTACCAGTAAGATTGTTAAAAGATTATTAGGTTACACGTCAATGTAGCCACTGAATAGTGATTTCTTGCTTACTTGCTATTTAGGATGCTGTTTGTTGTGAAAAGTCAAAAGAGTGTTCTCTTTTCTTTAAACTCCAGAAATGATAAAAAGAAAAGTCTCTTAGGCATTAGTACTAGGCGGGGAACTGCGTCTCAGCCCAACCGTAACAGTGAGAGGGGGGCGAATGAGCTATTGTACAGCTGGGCCTTTCAATGATGAAAAATGAAAAGAAAGAGGACATCGAGAGGACTGTGGACATGAAAAAAAAGGCTGCTCCTTATCGAGGGCCATCAGGGCAAGCACACATAGATGAAATGAAATACATGTGGGATGGAAATTAATTTATAAAAAAGGGCTTGATGTACACTGAAAGCTAGGCCCCATTCATCTCACTTCAAGTGAATGCAAATTGTGGCTACAGACCTACCTTTAGTGGCAAAAAATGCTTTTTTGTGTGTGAACAGACCCTCCAGACCATTAGAACTCCCCCAGAGTTGAGATGAAAGAGCCAACTTTTGAGAAAGTAAATTCTTATTTTCTGACATATTAGAACAGACAATCTACCGAGCCACTTTGTACCAATGCAGTGACTGTTCCAGTCTTGGTGACTCTACGGCATGTTGTTTGTGCTTACCCTCCAGAAAATGCGTTTGATTCAAAAGGCTTGATATTTAGCAGATGAGCTGAATCAGGTGCTTTGGATTAGGTGAAATGCAAAATTAGGTTTGGGAGCCAGTGAACCAGAGCATAATGCTCTGTGAACTACAATGCACATCATTTTACACATAAAACGGGTCAATTTTGGTTTTGTAAAAGGAATTGTACTAGAGCAGGCAACGTGCATTAAAGTAAATGGCTCCATAAATAACAAGCAATGTAGGATGTTTACTTAAGGGGAGTAGGTGAGCATGAAATGACTGAAACATAACAAATAACAATTTACAACTCAGTAGACAAAACAAACTTGAACAAGCCTATAAAAAGAGAATTAGTTGTAGCAGTAGGTGCATGAATTGACATGCATTTGTCCTTATTTTTATACCAGTTCACACACTAGGATACTTTAGAGTGATCAGCTGACTTAACACATGGATTTAGATTGAAGGCAGACGCCTACACAAACCATCAGGAACATGGGCAAAATTACACTTTTGTAACACTATCATTTGAAAAAGGACATCTGATAGAATTACGACTACACTTTCATATGTATTATTCGGTATGTAATTTCGCTTGTAGCATTCAAATCTTCTAGAATGTAATATACTACTCACAAAAAAATAATTTTTGCGAGCAAAAACGCATGTTGTATATAGTGACATTTTGTTTAATAGATTATAGCTGGACTTGAAAGGAGACTTCAAACATGACATATGACTCATTATCATTCTTTAAGTAATTACAGTCAAACCACTGATTAATGACATGCACTAACAAGGCAGAAAGGCCCAGTTTTGATTGCACACTTTTAACTTGTTGTTCATCATTAACTTTACTTTCAACTTTGCTGCTCTGCAGTGTTTCTGGCTGATTGATATGCACAGAGCAATGTCAGTAACCAGTCTTTTAAGCAATAATCACTCATTGGGCGTGTGATTAGGTTCTGGGCCTCGTGTGTGTCTAGAGGCCTATCTGTCCTCACCTGCCAATACAGTTTGATGAGCTTGCTTATAGTCGCCTCGCTGTTTCCGGATAGCCAGTAGATGTAGTCAGCAATCATGGCACTCCTAATGACAAGGACAAAGACACGCAAACAGTATCAGACAACTTTCAATCAAGACGCTACACTTCAGTGAGGGTTGACGGATAAAAAAGCAGGCACATATTCAATAGGTAATGGGAGAAAAAAGAAAAGAGATATGTCAGCAACATTTTAGGTCTGGGTTCAGATATATTTATACTGTGCTTATGCCTTATTTAGGGTTCAGGTGTCAGTGCATGTTGTAGTTCTCCTACAGACTTACTGTGTGTTGCCCTGATATGAGTGGATCAGACACCTAAAATGCCGCTGGAGATTCAAACCACCTTAGTGTCACTGCTGGAATGAAAGAAGTCCACCAGCCAAAATAGTTCAGCCACCAGCATCCTGTAGGCAGTGTCATGTAAGCACTGACGAAGGATTAGAAAATGACTGACAAAAACTGTGCCAAAACAGATTAGCTTTATGTCTAGGTGGAGAAATAAGGTGAATACCTATAATGTTTTAATATTTCAACAGCACATCTGTGTCTGTTTCAGTCATACCATATTAACACACAACGATGCACCATAACCATACTAGTGTTGCTGCAGTTTTGGGAATGATCCACTAAACATAAGGTAGGGATCTATGCTTTATATATAAGTATGCAGAGAAACACGATTTAACAGTAGAATTACTTCAATGATCTCTAAATTTTAAATAAACAATAAACAGAATATAAAATGAAAAATATTTTTCTGACTGCCAGAACATACAGTACTGTACATCATGTAACATGTATCATGTATTTATATGGTATATAAAGACACACACACACACACACACACATATA
>JAUZST010037128.1:2951-27651 GCA_034779995.1 Parotocinclus haroldoi | reverse complement strand
ATATATGATATATAATAATGTATTTTATAAAATATAACATATTATATATATATATTTATATATATATATATATATATATATATATATATATAAAATATACTAAAATACTAAATATACTATATATAATATAATAAAACACTGCATGTCCTCCCAGTGTCTGCGTGGGTTTACCCCGGGTACTCTGGTTACCTCCCAAAGTCCAAAGACATGCGTGTTAGGTTCACTGATTTCTCTAAATTGGCATCGACTGCACTCCATATATGACTAGTCTTGAGATAACCTTGTGTGCGTCACTGACATGGCCAATGATGCTGATAGCAATGTTAAATAATCCAAATAAAAAAACTTAATTTGCAGTTGAATTCTGAATAAGAAATTTGGACAGCTATGGACTGAAATGACGTATCCAGGTTCTGTTTGGGATCTGACACTGCTCTGGTTAGAATATGGAGGCCTTGTGGTGAGAATTTCAGTTGGTGTTCAGCTGCTGGTGTGATAATCTTTGGAGCTGTTGCATACGACAGAAAGTCACTCATAGCAGTGTGCAGGGTTTTCAACTGGCATTTTTCAACAGAATAAAGAATAAATCACTTTCTTGGCCTGCTGGGTGTCCAGTTTGTATTACATAGATACATTCCCAAAAATGAAGCTTTGCTTACCAGTTGTTGCAGTCTGATTTGATAGTCTCCCCAGGTTGATAGAAATTTCCATTATGAATGCATGGACAGAGCTCTTCTGGCACACAATCTCCATTTCCATCATGCAATAGACCATTAGGACACACACACCCTGATTTACATGGCATTTTCTCCTGTGGGCCAAATTACAAATTTTAGGAGATTAATAATTTACTGTCACAATGCGAAACACAAGTAGACATATAAAGAGAACCAACATTTTAACCTGGATTATATTATAACCTGAATTATTAGGAAACTGGCAGAAATAGGATGATACATAGAAATGGTAACCTTGCCCTTATGTGAGGGTGGCAAGTTTCCTTGAAATATACCTTCTGGTCACCATGTCACTAAGTGTACCACGTTATGCAACCACAAAAACACACCTTCGCCTCATTGTGTCTTGCTTTGCAGCTCATAACCAAAAAATAAATCTCATCTCCTCAGATCCTGGATACAAATTAGCGTAGGTGTTAGAGCGCAGGTTCCCAATGCTGAGAGTCCTTGATTTGTATCTGTCTCTATAGTTTTTCTGTCTTCCTTTCTTTGAAAGACTTCATTTTTTACACAAAACTCTAACCTTCGAAAATGGTAGTTTTGGGTAGTGTACCTCTTTTTGAGAGATCATTGGCTGCTAGATATGCCTCTATGACACATCTGCCCACAGCTGGGCCTGTAGATCCTCCACACACATAGTTGGCTGAAGTTGTTACAGCTGGTCCTATAAATGCTTGATTGTCACTCAATATGGCAACCATGCAGGCCATAGAATTATTGCAATATGGAGGAGACATTCCTGGAAATGCTTGCTCTGTGTGGGTGAGATGCCATTTGGAAACCTTGGCATTAGAAACGGCACATGTGGCTGCAGTATATACTACACATATATCGCTGAGCCATTAGTGTCAAGTCAGACTTATATACAATATATGCATTGTCTCAAAACAACTTTACAACATATCTTCCAAATCCAATACCAAACTGAGCAAGCCTAGGAAGACTGTGGTTAGGAAAAACTCCTTAAATGTTGTACGAAAGAAACCTTGGGAGGACCAGGGCTCAGAATGGGACTCTCCTTGGGTCTTCCCTCGTATCACCACTGCGGTGACCAAATGTCGTATGCAATGGCTTCCCACATTATAACACCAGCAGTTGGGGCAGTGTCTGCTCCACAGGAGTAGGATTGACGTGGCAGGACAAGTAATTGGCAAAATATCTTAAACTGTGTTTTTGACTAGCTGTCAAAAAACTTGCAACAAGAGGTATGCTACCCAAAAATGTTTTTTGAGAGTATTTTTTATAGACTTTCTGGGCACATTGGTTCAAGTCTCAACCCGCCATAACAGTATTAGGTAGGAAAATAAGGGTAACCTAAAAAATAAGCGTCCTGATAAATAACCTGTCCAGTTTCCTATTCGCGTACACCCATATGCACCTCAAGTTCCCTCTCTTCATCCATAAATTTCCTTCACCTTCAATTCACTTACACACTGGTTTGAGTCCAGAGTCAGACAGCTCTTTTGACACTGTGCTCCAATCTGTCCTTGTGCAGCATCCGAGCAATTGAAGTAGACCATAGGATCCATGCAGTCTAGAAAACAATGTGGACATGTAACTGACAAAGTCCACAAAGCAAACAATACAAAACTTTAAAAATAAGGCACTAATGCTTACCATGATGTGTTTGTATTCCAATGCAGTGTAGGGTGCCATCTCTGCAAGTGCTTTTGAAAGATAATTAAATTAAATTAAATAAGAAAATCTTTTATCAAGATGTAAAATCGCAAATCATTATCAAGGAAGTGGCAACAGACTAAGCACAAGTGCATTTGAGAACTATTGGTTAAATTCAAATATTTACCATGTAGTTCCATCCTTGTTGATAACTTGCATGGGGTTCACAACATCACCATTGATGTAACAGGGGCAGCCTGAGGCTGGTACACACTTGCCCATGTCATTCAGGTAGGTGTTATTAAGACAGCCACAACCATCTACAGGTGTATGGGATATTTGACAGGTACGGTCCGGTATACTAAGTGAGCGGCAGGTTTTCCCACAACTCTGGTAGTCATAGGAGTACTCCATATTGCCCGGACAGTCTTTGGAGAACTTATCTGAGAAAAAAAACATAAAGTGTGACGATTAAATACTGGTGTAACTGATTACTACTTTTAACTGGAAAAAGTTAAATGTTTTATAATTAAAATACAAAAAAATAAAATAAAATATTTTCCATTTCCATAAATATGTTCCATATGAGTTGGAATGGAAGATATCACAATTTAAAAACAATTGGTTAAAGGTACAAACCAAGTAAATGTACTAATTAAAGATGGTAATGGTATGGTAATTAGTACATTCATTAACACAAGGACAAAATCTCCCAACCAGTAACCAAATCTCCCCTCAAGAGACTTTAAAGATTTGTTGCTAACTGAGACAGCAAGTCCCTGTATCTATCTTCAGTACTTTGAAAAGTTCAGACAACGATGGATTTTGTCAATTCAATTTTTCAAAAGACTCTGACGATGAAGTTTTGTAGCCTCAGAAATTGATGCAAGAATATGCCAACCATTCACCGACTTGGTATGAGATCTCAATCTCAATCTGAAGTTGTCAGCATATTTAGTGGGTTCAAGGCTAAAGGACAATAACATGTTGGCTTTAAGTATCATAACAGAGAGAAAGATATTTTGAAATATTTCCATATTGGCAAGAAACCTGTATACTACATCAATGTCAAATGACTTACTGAGTCAATGGGATGTGTATATAGTCAGTTCATGTGTAGCTCAAAGAGAATGTCTAAAGTGTGTGTTGCTTCAATGGCAATACATTTCCGTCCATTCCTATTGCTCACTCAGAAAATATGGAATTCATGAGAAAAAAATTTAAAATCAAATATAATGATCATTGCTTGATTTTATGTGGTGGCCCAAAGGTTATATTGATACTTCTAGTACAACGGTTACCAAAAATTTTCTTGCTTATTATGCCTTTAAGGCTGAACATTATACAAAGAAAGAATGGAGAACTAGAGAGGAATTTGAAATTGGTGAAAATAATATAAAGAATTAACCACTTGTTAATCCTCAGTAAGTGTTACTCTTCGAAAACCCCCTACCCCCGCCCCCATTACCTATAAAATTGGCACTTATGAAACAGTTTGTTAGAGCTTTGGATCACAAAGGTACCTTATGTAAACAAATTTTGATGATTAGGCTTCTAATCAAAACACAGAATCAAGATCTTTCTTATTTTTTACAAACTTATAACCTTTTAGTTCAAAATTTGTTAATTGCTTTTTAAAGAGTGGGAGCAAACATGAGTGTCAAATTGAAATACTTGATGGCCACCTGAACTACTCAAAACTTGGATCAATGAATGAAGAACACTTCCACAATAACATCGAGACAGAACAAGATGAAACACAAACATGATTGCGGTCTACTGCTGTTGTTTACAGTGTGACAGCCCCGATCATAATTATTCTAGAGCATCATCCAAAAAGAGAACATTTCTCCCAAACAATTCAAATTAACACTGATTTTTTTTGCTCTCTTTTTCATTTTTTTGCATCCAACAATATATTACATGCAAATATATTACATACTATTGCTACTTCAGAACTTCCTTGATATTCGACTTTATCATCTTTAATAAAATATTTCTCATTTGTAATTTATTTTTGATGTATTGCATACTTTTATATTTGTAATCAGCACATTTCACTTGAGTAAAATCAAGCAAAAATAAATACATCAGCAGAAAACGTTTTTTGAAATGTACACCAGTGTATTCACTGAAAATAGAAATGAACTGCAATAAATTGTCTCTTGCACATAAAAGCCAATTAAAGCAACAAAACATTGCCATTTTTAGTTTTTAACATTTGTCAAGATGATTAACCATCCACTTTAGATGCCAGTTCTAGATGTTCTACTTTTTGCTGAATTTAAACTACCCTTCATCACAAACATTGATGAGAATTTGGACTTTTTTAAATACAAATTTAAAATCTTACCACACATAAGATCTCTCCAGCCTCTAATAAGTACACCTTTTGCAGCACATGCAAATACGTATGAAGACACGGTTGCACACATGCAGTCCTCACTTTTGGCACAGTTACATGCATCGTATATGCATGTCTAGACAAACAAATCAACAAAATTAAGTAATTTGTTACATGAGTATTTTATATTCATAGTCATACAATATGCTCAATTCTGGATTAAAGGGCCAAACGAACCTTTTTGTACGGTTCTGGGTTGATTTCAACATGGCAAAGAGAAAAAAGTCCCTCTGGATCAGTAAGCTTTGAACACCATTCCTTGGCATAGTGTTCTGAAAGAGATTTTATGCTTTAAAACAGCTACATTTTTAAAAATAGAAGTAATTAAAATATGCTCTGAATGTTGAGATGTGTTACCTTTTTCCACACTCATAGTACAGGGGTCTTGATCACTGATACTAAGTTCTGGACAGCTTGTTATCACCTTCCATGTGGAGGCAAATGTTGTGGCAGTTCCCTCAATAAGTCCTGATTCTGCCTTAAAATCATCCGCTTGGATATCATTAAAGTTCCCACAAAGACCTATGAAAATAGTGTTTTAATCACATAGCTTCAGCAAATAGAGTAAATCAAATCAATTTTGATGTTAATAGTGCTGCAGATGGAAACATACCTCTCAGCTTTCCCTTTTGTTGCGAGCTGGCTATCAGGTAGACTTGCATAATTGGAATCAGTTGGATGACAATCTGAAGACCTGGAGTGTCAGCAATGATGTAGAACGTAGAAGACTTGAAGACTGTCATTTGATCTGGAATGATAAAGCACTGCTTACCCAACCAGCACAGCACAAACCTTTTAATTAATTAATTAATATGTGTAGCATAACTGTTTAGTCTAGAGGGCATATGTTAAATAGTATTATAATATACTGCTCACAAAGTTTAGGGGATATTTCATTAAGGGATATTCATTTTAAAATATCCCCTATTTTTTGTGAGCAGTATACTTATTATGATGCATTTGTGTTTGAGAACCAACCAGTATAAATCGGAAGCTTGCTTGGAACGTCATTCATAAATACACTGCCACTGGATGAAATGGTAACCTGAAAACCCCAAAAAACATAGAAATATATACATGTGCAATACAAGCGTGATACATTCTTGCATACAAAATATATTTACATATCATACAAGTTTACCTTGTTCAGTGAGAACATAGGAAGTATGGAGAGTAGTCATTGAGTATGCAAGGGACAGAAACCTGGACCTTGAATCTGATGTTTGTAATTTTGGCTAGGTAATCACAAGTATCATTTTAAATTACTTTAGATTAAATTAAATTTAAATGAAATTTAATTAAAATTAAATTTTTAGTATTATAACTTTTGAATTTCTTGCCATATGTTGCAAAACTGCATATAATGTGCAAATACCTTTACTGGCTTCTTCGATTAGTGTAAGCATGCATTGCATATGTAGACAATCAAATTAGGATTATGAAAACAACTTTTAGATGGAGCCTACAGAAGTTTAAATACAGCATAAGATAAACATTCAAACATGTCTGTAGACTTTTGATATACAGTATATTAGGAACAGGATTGTGGTTCTTTCCCTGTGGAAGCAGGGTTGACTTTAGACTTTGTGTAACATAGCATGCAAGGGACATTTCATGATTAAATGAATAACAATTAAATGAATAATTTGTTAAATTAGTTAACTGAGCAACACAAAAGTCCAATTGTTATGGATACAATTAAGAGTGTTTATATATATATATATATATAGAGTACTCTAGTTCTAGAACTACTAGTTCTTGTTATTTGAAATCAATTTAGTCAGCATAATGACAAGTACGCTACAGTACAGAAATACAGATTCCCACCTACCTTTGTCATTAAAAAGCATTTTATGCATTTAATATAACATACATTTTTCATTTAAATCTATAAAACAACATTTGGAAACTGGGATGACACTATTGAAATGCCCAATTAAAATCTAGTTTGTCACCTTGATAAAGATACAAGGTTATTGAATATTCTCTGTTATTAATTAGCTTACTCTCACATTGACCGCTGTTCTGACTCCACTCGAGGTAAATGTATTGTAAGCAAAGACTACTCAAGTACTTCTAAGAAAATAATTGCACACAATAAGTACCTCACACAATTATTGCTGCTTCTGAGCTCCTTTATTTTACTATGATTGAGTTTGGTTTTTTTTTCTTTTAATTTGGTAAAGCAGGATAGTCAGGTACATTAATTTATTCATATTTTATCTGCTTGTTCCTAGTCATGGTCGTGGAAAATTAGTAAGGGTATTAAGAGTCCTATATTTGACCATTAAAGTTTTTTTCATGTTTTAAGCCTGCTTTTCCTGGTCAGGTATGTCTCAGGAAAACACAGAATGGCGGCATACATGAGCCCTGGACAGGATGCCAGTCCATCACAGCACAGGGTAGAGGTCAATGTTGGAGCACCAACAGGGATCTCCTCGCTTATACTAAGACAATTATGTATACATGCATATGTATACATCTGGTGATATTGCACTGTCAGGCATCAAATTTCTGTCCTCAGGATGGTGTATTAGACCGCTGCACTGCCTGGGTGCCACCATGTCATTTATATTTGCTCTATTATTTAAAATTAAGTATATTAAATTACTTTAAAAAGTAATTCAATTTTTTTAATTTCAAATAAAAGTCCATGCAGTCATTTAGAATTAAACAAATAATTCTACATAACAATTTTATGTCAGTTAAAATGGTATTTTAAACAACAGATTAAGGAAATGAATACTTTTGGGCATATGCTTAGTACAGCACTTATTTAAGTTTCTCCTTTTCTCATTGCCTGGGCCTTGCTGATGTGAGCACCTCTGATAAAATACAGTGCTTAACAAAATTTAAGATAAAAGGCAATATAATTCTCAGATGACAATAAACCTTTGAATACTGGGAAAATCTTACCGTGTATGTTGAGAGTCTGATTTTCACAGAAGTTAGGCATGTTTCAGTGTCGATGTGACCACACTGTACCAGATGCACAAGCACGGTCAGATCACCTGTTGTGTCCTAAAGGAAAACAACAGAATATCATTGTAATATTTCCTCTACTCGCATATTACTGTTATATTTCTGTTACTTTTTTCAGTGATAACATATATTGTACTTAGATAAAACCATTTAAATAAACCAAAAAGAGATTGAAAATAACTAAATTTTTTAAAGACAGTGACCTTGGAAAGGACGTAGTCACAGTTTCCATGGAACATGTAACCTTTGCCATCATATGTGGTTATGTGAGAGCCTCCCAACAAAGAGCAGGTGGCAGGGCAGTTCAGATTCTGACAACTCCATCGCCCTCCTGAACACACACTGACACACAATGGATTGGTCATTAATATATATAATAATGTTTTAAGAGTGTATAGCTTTCTGTTTAGTGTATGCAATTTTTTATGTTTAGTTACCATTTTTGACATGACCGTTGATATGATTCTCCTGATTGATATACTTTACCACTGTGAATGCAAGGGCACTGATCGACAGGGATGCAACCAGTTTGCCCAATGTCATCCAACACAGTTCCTGTACAAGTAATTTTTTGTTAATGTTTATGATTCTGGTCAAGATGTGCAGACATATTCATATATTGATAATACTATGACTTTTAGGATATTCAAAAACCTTCAAGTATCATTTTTTGTTCAAAACCATGTACAATGTTAGAATTTACAACCAACACACATAACAGTATGATTTAGTCCACAAATTGGAAAAAGTTGGGACTTTTGGTATTGAAAATTAAAAAAATAAACACAATAAACAGTTTTTACATTTACATTCAACTTCATTTAATTATTTACTAAACATCCATTCCTGCATTTCAGCCCTTCAACACATTTGAAAAGTTGGGCCGAGAAAGGATTTTGTTTGTTTACTTGGTTTATATAACATTGCACTCAGCTTCAAAGGTATGTCAAATGAATCCCTTTCCCATGTGGTTATATCAGCTATTGATTAATGACAGTTCTTGATCCAGTAAATTTCTCCAGAATTCCTTAAATCAATTAATTATGTTATGCACCATAGAGGGAGAAATATGCAAACCCCTTCATAACTTTCTTTGCGGAACATTGGTTTAGAACATTTCAATAATTTTGTTGACAAATGCAAGAATTCGTGTTTATTAACAAATTAAATTAAGTGGATCAGACAAAACATGAACTATTGTGGGTTCTTACTGTCTGCAATGAAATAAAAGTAAGACACACTGTAAGTTTTTTATTTGTAATTTTCATACTGTCCCACCCTTTTCTGTTTGTATTTTAACTCTATTTACAATTGAAGTAATATGGAGGTTATTATAGCAAATTACTAGTGTATGTTTATGAGTCTTACCATCTGGACAGAGGCATCCCTCTGCACAGTGATCGGCACAGATCTGGCTCCCCTCTTGGTTAGAACAGGTATCTGGGCATGGATTCCCACACTCACTGTGCACCATGTTATTCTTACACTGTACCCCTATGCAACACAACACAACATATATTATAAGATAACATAAAATAGCATTTGACATTGACAGAAAATTAACCGGGCACTTAAATGTACCCTCTGCTTTACAGAGTCATTGAGATACACATTTCCATTACTTAAATGACTTAGTAACATACCACAGAACTCCTTGGATCTCCAGTTCCCTGGTATGCCCCCAGCATGGGCACACTGGCGTGAGAATTCAGATATTGTGTCACACAGGCACATAGACTGGCTAGTGTTGCACTGACACAGGTCTGCCATGCATGCATCCACAAACAGTTGTGTGGACAGCAAGTCACGACAGCCATCAAATGCTGGATTGTCAAGCATTTTTTTACACAAGTTTGTCTGCAAATGATAAAATATGAAAAATAATTGCACACCAATGGAAACTGTTGCATTTTCATATCCATAACATGCTGCACCTATAATCTTTAACACTATGTTGTGCTACTAGACAGTTAGACCCAAACTTCTAAGACAAGACAATAGTCCTATGGGTGTTGACTCCAAAACAAGTAAGGCTCAAAGGCAGAACGACATGGTTCTAGATTTTGCTTCTTGTATCAAAGTGTTACAAATATTTAACTTACATTTGTGAATGTAACCCCATATTGTTGTTGTTTAATAAATGTTTGTAATGTAATTTTTAACACTATGTTACACAACTGCTGTGTTAACAGCTACATCCATAGCCATTTGTATAAACAAAAACTATAACCATTGAAATTAGAATTAGAATTAATACCTGTGCCTGGCATGTCTTAATGGGTTCCTCATTTTCCTGACAGAACTCAGTAGGTGCATCCATCTTCCATTTGTAGCCAAATTCATGTGGCTTTAGTAGCTGACCTTTAAAACAGGTATAAAAAGTGCTTAATGGTGCATATACATTTTTATTTAAAGACAATACATAGTACTACGCAGTACTACACTTTATACTATATTTATTTATTTAATATATATGCATATATACGTTTTTATATACAGTGTTATTCAAAGTGTTGAAATACAGTAAAAAAGTTACTCACATTAATAGTTTTTAAGTATTCTGTTGTCTTTGTAAATGACTCACCATTTTCCAAGAACTCATTCTGTGGAATACCGTTGAAGTCCCCACAGAGTCCACACGTCTGACTTCTGTACTTTGTGGACAACTCAATCTAACAGTTAAATACAGGGCTTGTTAAAAATGAACAGATATAGTAATACTAATGTATACTAATACATTTAATCTAGAAACAATATAGTAATTATATAGTATCTTTTATGGAAACTTTGTTGAGGGCTCACGGTATATATCAAATATATGTCAAATTTCATATCGAATTAAAACTACACACTTTAGTGTATTAGCAGTGCCTTGTGGCTAACAAGGAAATCTATGTATAATCTATGTGGTATATCTGTAGGAATAGTAGGAAAATGACAAATACAAAAACAATACTACAGAATAAAACTAGACATAATTATAAAAACTTTACATGAAGTGAATGAGTGGTGGTAGTGGTTCAGTCCACAATCATGCATGTAATGTTCAGGGTAGTCAAACTGTATCAAGAACTAAACTTTGAAGTGCTTTAAATGTCACTGGAGATCTTTTACCTCTGTGTTTGCTGTATTGGTTAGTTATTTCAAATGCCTGCCTGTTCAATGTTTATCATTCCTTGTCCCTGATATGTAAATACACTTTACACGAACAAGAGGTATATGTATTTTAGATCAGATCATTTTTCAAAATAAAGAACAAATAGGTTTTACTTATGGTGCCAGACAAACAGAAATGTTTTGCTCTTGCGTTTGATTATGGCTTAGGTCATGAAAAAAATATCCTAGGGATATGACAATAATTATGATCTAATCGTATATTCTTTGTTTCACTTTCAAAGCAAATCTACTGAAAAACTGCACTAAAGTGTATTGTATGTATTGTGAAATAAAAATAGAGGATCAACTTTACCGAGAGTGAGTTCTTTTCATCCCAATACACAGTAACACCTAACTTGGAACTTATTTTAATGTAGCTGGTTGGCCTCTCAATCCGAATTCCATTAGAATAACCTGGAATGGTCAATCTGTAAAATAGTAGATACATCATTTAATGAAAAGCAGATTACGTATTATCTATTTGAGGATTTTAATTGATTACTAAAGGTGAGAGTAGTGTTAAATGCTTAAGTGACAACAGCTTATCCTTAGTATAGACACATATAACAGTATTTTATTGTCTGTGTTTTATCCATAATGTACTCACATTTCTTCATTCACGGTTATGTTTCCATTGAAAAGCGTGATTACAGATCCCTCCAGTTTTATGGTAAAAGAGGTGATAGTGAGAACATTGTTGATGTACTGTCGCCTCATTTGGATGTTAAAGTCAGACTCAGTCTGATCGCACATGGTGGCTAGGATGTAGTTGCAAGTGAAGGGCAGCTGGTAGAAATCCCCATCGAACGTGCTAAAGTGGAATTTTCCCCATGTGCTACAGACCTGCCCATTATGCGGCACAGCAGTACCTGAACAATACATTAACATATACTTATACATATACAAGACTTGCTTTAGGCTATATATGAACAATTTCTAGAAGATTCCTATTATTTACCTACAAGTCCCTCCAGTTTGTGAGTAAAACAATTGTTTGTCAAACTTCTTAAATTACACAGAAAGTGAGAATGTCTCATATGACAATCATAAATAACATCATAAATATTGTCAGGAGGTTTGAAGTTGGACTTGTTTTTTGTGGCCTTTCTGTGCTAATTCAGTAATTCATGTACATCATTTTTATTTATGCGCTGTAAATTTAATTCTTGAAATTGGTAATACAGTCTGTGTATAGACTTTGTTGAAATTGAACAGAACCGTAATGAAAATGTTAGCTTTTAAGTGCAGCTTCTTGTTAATAAGAGCTCTAATCTGATTAGAGAATAAAATACATTTAGTTGAGCCAGGCAAAAACAATCCTCCAATTAAGTGAGGACTATTTTTGCTTTTACATATTTACAAATAAAATGCATGTACTCTTTTCTTTATTTCTTGCTTTTCTATTGATAAAATAATAAAAAGCACAATATCGCTCTATAAAGACAACAACTAAATGCTGGAAGTTAAAAAACACTGAACATCTGCTAATTAAAAGTTATTGTCTTAATCTTCTGCTTTACACAGTTAATAGCAAAGAAGCATATTGTAGAAAGACCTTTACCCAGAGCACGGTTAGCTACCACGTCCAGAGTTGGCTGAAGGGTCACTAAAGTTGAAGACAAATTAGAATGACCCCTTAGGTATATTCATTCATATATACATATATACATAATAATGTCATTAATATTTCACAAGAAGAAACATTATCAAAGATTAAGTTTAAGGATTAATTACAATTATTAATGCTACTATTACATTTATATAAGATACTTTTACATGCATACCTGGCATCATCATCATTGTCCCTATTGCTGTGTTAGGAAAAAAAAAGGATAAAAAGAAAAAGTTTGAGTTGAAAAATTATTGCAAGCTAATTACTAATCACTCATCAAATTATTACATAATTCAGCCTATTCCACTAAGGAGTACCTGTACCTGTAATACTGAAAATAAACTGAATGAGCCCAGTGCATCTTTAGGCTCTGGATCCTCTTGCAATTGAAATATTTTGTGCTAGTATTTAAGCAGGTAATCAAACCATAAACGATACTGCTTTACACTTCTAATCTAATATGCAATAGAGTATACACAACCACAAGCTACAAATGTCTTTAGTCAGAATAGCAGTCATAATCCAAACAATGACAGAGCTCCCTAATTTATAAATTCAACCTTTAAATTCCACAGATTCTTCCCAACCTGATTGTGTTGACTGCAGTCCAATTAATATGGTAAACCACCTCAGCACCCATGCTCTCGACATCATTGTGCATCCCATGGATGCCAGACCAGTGCAACTTATGACAGGCCCTCTATGCCACTTCTCTAGGGACATGGCTTTTATATGACATTTTAAACACCAAAGCTGATCACTGGGTGGAGCTTTAACTGACATTGTTGTTAGATGATCTGTGACAATAAATGTTTAACACTAGGGTGTTGTGTTTGAGATCAAACACGGTTTAGGTAAATTCCAGTCAAAACATGTGTGACAAATGTTACATTTAGCACGAGAATATTTACCTGTCTTATACCAACAGTGAGTATGAGCCTTATTTTACAAGTGGAGGATCCTTTTCTTGATTAAAAAACAGCAAAAAGTGTGATCTGATCCACTAATGAACTCTGCAGAGGATTGTATCTTTTAAATAAGCAACATAACACATTTTGTCTGTTTTGAGGGTTTGTCATAATGAATACATAATTTGGGGCATTTCTACCTATAAGCGTATGGTAGGGTCAAGGCAAATATATTTATTTAGCACCCTCAGAACTATTCAAAAAAAGAAAATTGCAGAGTAAATTGTCATTTAATTAATTCATTTTATGTTAAATTAATTGCAGCATTTATTTGTGCTGTCATTCACACAGTTATTCTTTGTCAGCCATCCCCAACACGACTGAAATGAAATGATCTGCTCAATATATTACAGTATGTTACAGTTGTGTAGGCAAATTAAAAGTGTTTATTCAATCAAGGTATTAGTGTGCTGTTCCAGTCAATGTATTTCCATGACAATTATATACAAAACTGAAATGGAAAATGAAAAACACGATTTTGATTACTAGCTTAACATTGCGATAGAGTCCATTGTCCACTGAGATATTGAGAATTATTTGTTATATACAATACTAAGTAATGCTTTATTTTTAAGTATGTTATCTAAGTAATATTTTTGTTTATGATGACATACAGTATCTTACAAAAGTGAGTACAAGGTGTTACAAGGTAAATGTAGAACAAGTGTGTTAAATTTTGTACTAACGCTGTCAGACTCTCTCATACTGGTCACTGGAAGTTCAACATGGCATCAAATGGCAAAGAAATATCTGAGGATCTAAAAAAGATGATTGGCAACTCCTTGACATTAAGCTATATTTTACTGAGGGAACCATGAATGCCAACATGTACTGTAATATGAAGCACACCACGATCCTTTCTCTTCCAGATCTGGGATGCAGGGCAGTATTCTAACAACGTCAAACACACCTCCAAGATGTTCACTTCCTTTTTAAAGAAACTGAGGGTAAAGGTGCTGGACTGGCCAAGCATGTATCTCAAGGTCTCTAACATCCAGCTCTGTGATGCCATCATGAATGTGTGGAAGAGGATTCCAGTTGCAACATGTGAATCTGTAGTCATGCCCAAGAGAGTTAATGAGGTGTTGAAAAATAATAGTGGTTACAAAAAGTATTGAGTATATCCCATAATGAGCTATCCCCTAATTTCTGTAAGTAGTATATACTGTATATTATACAAATACTAGCCCAAATCAGAAAAAGGTGGGATGGCATGGAAAAGGCTTCATTCCTTCACTCATTTTCTTATCCACATAAGCTTTGGTCATAATCAGGGGATTCCTGTGCCTAGTCAGCAACACAGGGTAAGAGGTGCACAAACAACCCTAGACAGGGCACTAATGTCTGGTAAAGAAAATGCAAAAATATGTTAAAAAATGTTTTTTTGAGTATTTATTTCATGTATGAAACCAATATATTGAATGTTAATTTGTTAATAAACATCCATTATTGTATTTCAGGCCTACAACACATTTCATAAGATTTGGGATGGCAGCAATCTGGATTCAATCTGGAATCATGATTTGGTACAAAAGCAGCATCCATGACAGGCTTTGACAGTCTTTGAGTAGCAAAAGTGGGCAGAGGATCTCAAGATTGTCAACAAAATTCATTAGAGAAAGAATTTTGCATATTTTAGTCCATGTATACATTGGGCTTGTTTTGCATTGTCTAAATTAAAAGTATATGAACATTCTGGAAAATATTAATTTTTAAGGGATGTGCTGATACCAGTCTGTCCTTTTGTCTGTCCCATTTTTCTAAAATAGGCAAGCACACAAAGGAAACAGACTGTGTACAGGCCGGACACCCCATCAGTAAAGAGGATCATTTGATCCACTCACAAGCAGAAACAACTCCCATAGTTTAATTGTCCACAATCCATACACAGGTGGCACCTTCACTAAACACCTCTGTCTCTCCCTGGACCATTTCCAGCAGAAGCAGTTTGTATAAAAAAATGTCCTGCCTTTGACAGCTAGCCATCGCCCTCATTTTCAGTGTTGTTGTGATCAAGAACCTGGACTGCTGCGGATGGAACCATTGACAAATCCAGGTTTTGTTTGGGACCTGACAATTGTTGGGTTTGAGTATGGAGGGCTTCCAAGAATGTCCCCACCAGATTCCTTAGCCTCCCTGGTCACCAGAATTAACAGCGTAAGGATGACTACAGGCTCCTTTAAATTGTACAGATTTCCCAAGGAAACTTTTAATTGATTTAGCTCTAATATTGTAATCATTTACATATATTATTGTTACATTCATACATATAAAGTTTTACTCAGTTCCAGCAACCTTTGTTGCTATATATATATATATTTATATGAATGTGTGTGTGTGTGTGTGTGTGTGTGTGTGTATGTGTGTGATATTTACATTTATGCTTTGCAAACATATTTTTCATTGAGAAATTCCAGTTTCCTCACACATTCCACAGACATGCTTTAGGTTAGTTGTTCATAATCTTTAATAGCATTTTCGTGCATTAGAATGTTTTCTAAAACTCATAGTATTGAACTCTTAATATCTCTCCTGGATCATTGTAAATATAAAAGATTGCTATAATTTCTGTATTCTTGACACACTGCTTTGGCCTACTGAGAGCAAACCTACGCACGTTTTGTATTTGTATATTCATGGTGAAATGGTAATGTGCTCCTGGTCTACAAACTGTCAGAGTTTAAAAATATTTGCTTAATGCCCTTTATTTTGGATTAATATGACCTAAATCCCATAATCTTTCGCACACAGTTATATCACACAGTAAACACTAGAATGTAAAAAAATGATGGTATCTCACCTACAGTTTAAATAAACTGTTTATTTTAAGACTATTCTCTGTCCACAGTGAATGGATTAATGCATGTTGCAGCTTGACATGTAAGTCATTTTGTATATATATTTTTGACTGAATAAAAAGTCTTGCTATGGATCACAAGTGACCACACAGATTCTGGGTTCTTTCTTCATGCATTTTATTTAAACAGCTTTGACTATTAAACTAAAAAAAGCAAAGCATAAGGCTCATAAAGGCTCCTTTGATTAAAATAAAACAGTTAAAAGTTGTTTTTAAATATTAGACAAAGAAAATGTACTATTCAGTAGTTTCTACAGTGATGCAGATTCAGCTGATTCTTAGGGCATTCTAGCACTGCGTCTCCGGCGGGACTTTTCTGCTTGTGTGTGTGCTTCAACACATGCTGTCTGGCCACACCTGCACTCCTCCACATAGATGTAAGCATGTGGAACTGTATCACCATTCAGGCAGTCCAGATTCACTGTTCGGTTACTGCTGCGGCTAGTCCGGCAGCAGCTACAAGAGGACAAGGCCAACTCGGAATACCTAAGAGATATGAGAGAGTGGTAATTAGATAGGGCTGAATGAATGTTATGTGTTTGTGTGTGTGTGGAGAGAGAGAGAGAGAGAGAGCAGGAGAGTATGAAAGCACTTACGCGCTGTAGCTGTTGCAGTGTCCTTCACAGTATGTGACAGGCACTTTGCTCCTTGACTGGCAGTTGTTATGAGTGATGTATTCTAGCCTGGTATTTACTTTGCATCCCATATCCTTCTCCACACCTGAAGACACATAGACACACACACACATTCATCAATTTGTTCATTAATTTTAGTTGTTAAATTATTCAAATACATTATGACTTTTAAATACAACTTCATCATATAAATGCTGCATAGCATTACTTACAGACTTGGCAGCATCCATCAGCTGAAGGCTGCACTGTTCCCTGCAGATCAAAAATCAAACCAAAACATTACATCCATGCCACAGTGACAATAATCAAAATTAAGCTGTATCTCCATTTTTCGATCATTTCTGTTTGAAGTATTTGGCCAAGAGCCAATAACGTCGAATAAACATTCTGATTCATACTGTATTTAGTAACACACTTGAGGCTGTGTCTGGCAATCTGGATGAAACTGTGTTCTTTTAAACTGTAGACATATGTATTGTTGACTGACACATTAAAGTGAACACAGGACACCCTGCATCTTAAACCTTCCCACCATTACATTTGACATTTTGCAAATTTGCAGCAAATCAGCTTAGCTACTCTGAGGACATTAGTATCAGTGAACAGCTGAAAATTCTATGAGGATGTATCTGTACATTTTAAATTGGGATTCAGTCGTTGCTGATTCAAATACAACTGAGATCTAAAATATGTAGTACAAGTACCATTATTAATACAACAATCAGTAAAAGTAATGAGTACTGTTAGGCTTATACAGTATATTTCCAATAAGGAAAAACTTCAGTAAGTTAATGGCAGTCACACCTTGTATACGTATATGACTTAACTAAACTGAGAAAAAAAATCTGTTTGGTCAATAGTCAGTTGCTGTACTTACTCAGGTGTGAGCAGAAAATGTGAAAAGCATCAAAAGAGATAATGCTGTTTAAAATCAATTTGATATAGGATGTCAGAGTTGAAAATTGTATATGACATTATCTATTTTATTTTCACCAGTTAAAAAAAACACTGCGTGGTGCATGTGGCTGGTGGTGAAATCACTTGACTTCAATCCCAGTGAAATCAGGTATCACAAAATCAAACTGAACTGTATATAGAAGGATGAGCTAAAATTGATGGTAACAGAACTTCAAAACACTAAGGCAAGTTAAAGGGTAAGTATGTATTAGGGAATTTATACATGAGACAAAGATTTTGTTGAAAAGTTGAAAGTTGAAAAGTAATTTTGTTCTAAACAAAAGCAAGTGTGTGTATGTGTGTGATATTTACTTCCTGGCAGTTAGTGATGTCGAATGGCGGGCAGTGCGTCTTGTGATTAGAAACAACATAATCTCCTTCAATGAATTCACAGACATACTTCTCACAGCTGTCATTTTTAGGAGACCATTCAGTTCCATTCTGCAGAAAACAGATGGTACAGTTAAGATTTCACACACAACTTTGCTCAAAACACAAACAGTTGCAGTAGGATGTGTTTTCTTATGACTTATGAAACTAAGGTCATATTAAGGGTTAAAATGTAATATTTAATGAAGGTTTCCAAAACTGACTGCAGTTATTATTCTGGTACCTTGTACACTCAAATTAGTTTCTACTCAGACACAGAAGTTACCCCTTCAAATGTTTGTAGGGTAATACTCACCTTCATCAGTTGTATTTCCCCATTGTAGTTGAGCACACACATAGTCTTGACACATTTCCCACAGCAGTCATCATAGTCTGGTTCAATATACTCATATCCCTTAGAGAAAGACAAAGGAAAAAACCCAACTTCTTATTGAAAATAAAATATTTATTTGCCTTTCTGTTCTGCCTCCACTGTTGTATGCCGTTTTGAACATACAATCCTATCCTTTAAACAATTTAATTTCTTAAGGCAGCTTCTGTTGCAGGAGCCAGTTGTGGGAAGCAGGCAATTTAAATGACCTGGTTCCAAATCCTGAGCTGGGCATGCAATGTGAAGGTTAGGTGATAACAGCTGAACGTCACACTTTGTCATTTTGGAGCAGAGCAATAAATGGCGGCAACAGTAATAACACCAACACGCTCCATATCTAGGCTTGAAAGCTCTACGCATAATAAAACTATAAATAGAGCCACGATGAGAATGGATTTGATTACATTTATCTCCACTGCAACATAAATCTTGTGTGTATCCCCTATAATAACAGACTGAAAGCTGTTAGTAACCCACATAACATTGACAAATTATATACAAAAAAACTGTTATATGAAACATGTGTACTCACTGGATCACACTCCTCATTACAGGTCACAAAGTTGCACTGTATCTGGTAGAGTTGCGTCTTTGGGTCCACTTTCCAGGTGCATTGACACTCCTGGCAGTCCACCACAGGGACTGCAGTTCCAGGCTGGAGGGGAAATTTACAATGAAATTGTTAAAGAAAAGCATGCCATACATTCAGCATGTTTTGTGTTTTGTTTAGTTACCATATACTCCATGTTCTTGTGGACGCAGACTTTCTTTGGCTCTGTAAGAACAAGACAATTTATTAAACACATTTAACACAATATATACTATACGAACTGTTAATCATTTCACTAAAGAGTTTCAGAGTATAAATGTTTTAATACATACCACATATTAATTCAGGGCAGCATTTTCCTTCAGGCACTTGAAGAACAGGACTGTAACCGATTGGACACTTATGGTCTTGACTGGGACAGGTACTGCTGTCACAGCCTGAAATAAGTACAAGGAAACTGGCTTATGGAAAGAAAACACAGTACTCTTCTATTATTTGGCCATTGTTGTAAACCAGAGAAAAATATAGATACAGAAAACATACATTTTCAGAAAACAAAATGTTGTTTATAAAGCATCCTTAAATTTGAGAAAGGAGCTATATAAGTGGAAATAATAATAGTAATAATTGAAGAGTCACAGTGAGACCAGGTCTAAACTGCAACAAAAAGTGCAAAGCAAGAACCAACCATGGAGTGGGTAGCAATCCATTGCAGGAAACACAAACAGACACACACACTCAATGGGACACATTTAGATATACCAGTTAAGCTAACACGTCTCTGGAATGTGAGGGGAAACTGTAGATCCTAAAGAAAACCATCACTGACACAGGGAGAACATGCAACTCTGAGGCAACAGGGCTAACCACTGTGCCACCATACTGCCTGATACATGTATAACAGTTGGGTACAAAAAGTACAAAAATTAAAAATGTGTGCAGTCTTACGGCAGATAAGCGTAGTGCAACAGGTGTCTTCGGGGTCAGTAATATTGGTCACAATAAAGCCAGGTTCACTGCAGGTTATTTGGTCGCTGTTTGAACACTGCTTTGATTTACAGATTACAGACTCAGTTGCCTCGTTGCAAACACAGTCTTGGCATCCATACCCAAACTCATCTCCGAACTGTCAAAAAGGAGATAATGTTTCTTCCAGATACTCCAGTGAATATTCTACAACCATTTGTCAAGGATGTATTCTATAGACATTTGTAAAGGTTGATAGATTATAACCATATTATGCTTTTCTCCTAAAAAATTTCCATTTCTAAATTCAGAATTCCTCACAAATAAACTGCTCACAACAATTATGGGATATTAAATTATGCAAGAGTTTGTTTTGAAGTATCCCCTATTTTCTGTGAGCAGTACATTAATACTAAGAGTTAAAAGCAAGATAATGTGTCCATCTGCACTACTGATAATTGTTACAAATTTAAAAGGGTAGTCAGTTTCACTAGACAATGTAGTGATAATGGCCCAGAGTTATCTTACCTCCCATGCATTGCCATCAGGATCCAGGCATCCTGGGAATGAGACAGCACCAGTGAGGCAAATATTAAAAGGCCACAAATTCAGAGATAAAATATGTATATCATGTATAGCATAAATGTACTGCATGGATTGTTAGACTGTATTAGTTCACTCTGGATAAAGGTGTCTGCTAAATTACTAAATGGAAATGTTACCAGGATGGACACACAGATTGTTCAATTGTGACATTTTATCATGGTTCAGAGTGACAAAACAAAACTATTACAAAAACAATACAAACTTAACAGTACAAACGTAATACATTTAACATTTGTTTGGTTGTTAAAAGTCTTACTTGAGCCTTCAGGAGGACATATGCCTATCAGCAATAACATGACTATGACTAACCCCATTTTATTTCTACACTCAATGTCCAGTTTATCAGTTCCACTTATCCATACCATATGGCAGCACTTTGTAATTCTACAGTTACATAATGTAGTCCATTTTTTTCTCTACATACTTTGTCAGTCCCCTTTACTTTGTATTATTTAATAGTAAGGACTACTATTTGGAGTTATTATATAGTTTGGAGTATATTCTTCATTATTACATAAATAAATGCACATACATACAGTGCAGTGTTAACAAATACAGCATACGTGTGATATCTAAGGTATGTGCCTTTTGTGAGATTTAAACGAAATGACCAATTACCTACCACACTTATCAACGCAAAGATCTGACTCCTTGCTATGTAGCATTGTTCCATCAGGACAGAAACAGCCTTCAGTAGTCACGTTTAGGGAATTTTCATCCATCCTTAAATTTCAAATGTAAAGAAAACAAAAACATTCAAGTTTCATTCATTATTAATTAATTAATTTTCAGCAATTGCTTTATTAAGAACAGTCTCAGCATGATATCCAAAATAATAAAAACAACAAAAACAATTAAACAATATGCAATATGAAAATCTTATGGCAATTCTTAGAAGAGCAAATTCGTATGAAAATTCTTACATTGCTTATGATTTTTCTTGACCTTTCATAAGTCATTAACAGTTTTAAACAAAGGAGCTTCTATATATATCTTCATATATCACAAGCTTAGCTTCTGTCGGCAAAGTTCATTCAGTTATGTTATGTACGTTATATGTATGTTATATATCGGGCAGTAATTGATTACATCTATGGTCTAATGAGGTACTGGTACTTGCCACAAGGTGGCCAAAGCTTGTATCAATGCTAGAGGCAGCCTTACAGGGTACTAAATACTCCTTTAAATTGTACAGGTTTCCCCTATGATCAAATATCATCAATAAATACATCTAAGGTTTCATTTGATTCCAACAAACCCCTAGTTGGTAAGTCAACGACAATTATTTTGTCAATGAGTGTACTACTGTTTATATTACTACTGAAAACAGAGACATTTAGAGACATCAATGTGAAAGCACCTGTCCTTGCAGGTCAGAGGATCAGCAGGTCCACATGGTTTGTACACTTTGTCTGCTGGGCATGTAGGGGCTAAGGAGTGACGAGATAAAACACCACTTTGTTAATGATAAAATCAGACAGACTATGAACACATTTATTTGGTACTCACTACTGTTGGTGCTACATACTTAATATGAATCCTGAGACTTGAGTTTTGTTAAAATGGAATTGTTATAAAGGTTCTTGCTGTGAACCTAATCAGTTAACTTACTGCAAACATCAGTGTGGTTCCTCCAGTTTATACAGATGCCAAGCTGCGAGCAGGCTAAAGCATATGTCTGCAGACTGGTGCAGGCAACAGCTGGGTTGCTCATGTGGCAACTGTCAAACTGGCAACCCCTGAAGTAGTTATCAGGATTAAGGAGGGCATGGCACTCCTTAAATAAGCTGGAAAAAATAAATGCGAAAAGTAACTGTTAAAAACAATTCACCCAACATGAGCATACAGTATCAGTATATACATATATAAGGTGTATTAAGGGTAAGGTCATAGCCAGTTTTTAAGTAAAGTTTTTACAGTAAAATATTTGTCACTTACTCGCTAACAAGTAGCTCACACACAGTGTTGGTCTGACATGGTGGTTTTGATGGTGAAGGTGTGGGTGGCTTAGCACATTCTGGGCTGTACAGATCTTTTGCTGGCCAATAGTCTGCCATTACTGCACAGTCATCCACCAGTCTCCCATCTGGTAGCATGCAGTCATCAGTCTGGTTGTTGTTGCAGGTCCCTGAGTGAGATATTTGGGAGGTATGGCACATATTTTTGGTAATAAATAATTAAATGTAGAACTTTTAATTAAGTGATGAATATTTCATTGATTTGGCATTATTATTATTCTGTATTCCACCTGATTCCACAATGCACAATATTTATGTATTAAACATTGAATGACACAACCAAGACAATGGTCTTGTTTTATTACAGAAGTAATGAGTTGATATTTCCATACCGCAATGTCCTTGTGTGTTGTTTCCAAAATGCCTGAATGGAAGGTTGACACTGAAACCAGTGATTCCAAACATCACCACAACTTCCAGTAGTGGAATCTCCACAATCAACTTCAACCCTGAGCTCATCACCTTCATTCCACCAGTCGCAAATGGCAATTTCATCACAGTATTCCCCAGTAAAGCCTGTATTGTTTGTAAGCAAAACAAGATAAACATGACTGAAAATTGGTTTAGTATAAGAGTCAAACCTACATTCCAGAAAACAGCTAATTAGCTATAGACTTACAGACCCTGAATAAAATAAAGATTTAATTTTTGTTTAGAGATTTGTTGTTAAATCTTACCTCCAGCTTTGCTGCTCCTACAAGGTTGTTGTTTTTAAGTGTGACGACCTTACTGTTGTAGGATACAATAATAGCTCTGGGGCAGGATACAGACTCATCGGGGTCACAGTTAATGTTATCAATGTAAATTTTCAGATTGTGTTTGGGTCTAGTTTCCTCCATTAAGACATATGTGCATTCTCCTTGATAACTGTAGTACAATCCATCAAAGGTAATATAGTGAGGATCACCCCATCCTTCACAAAAGCCTAAAAAAAAACAATATATACATATATAAAATACAGTACTAAATAATATGTAATATGTTTACTCTGAATTTGTTTTGAGCTGTTAATAAGGATAAGTACTTTACGTACAGTCACAAGCATATTCTTGACAGCAGAATTTCTCATCAGGCACCAAAACTGGAGGCTTTTTATTCGAACAAGTGACATTCTGAAGCGGTGGACATTCATACGGGATGATCTCAATTATATTGTCCTCAATGCACCTAGCCATAGTGCAGTTACAGAACTCAAATAGCTCATCTTCCTGTAACCAAACAAATTCTCATTTTTAAATGCTGGGCATATAACAAAGCGTTCAATCTTAATATGTGCATTAAAAAACCCTAATTAATATGATTTGCTAAGATTGTTTGTTATTTTTGTATTGATAATGTTGAAGTGAGAGCATTTCATTATATGAAAAACTTAAACACAGGGAGTAAAAGGTGACAACAAAACCTGTTTTCCTCATTAATTTAAATGAAACATTGCATGATACTCACACCTACGCCCCATTCTGAGCAGTTTTTTGGTGGAGGCGTCACTGGATTAGTTGTAGTTGTTATGTTGCTCTGTTGTGGTTGAGTTGTGGGCAGAGTGGTGGCACCAGTCACAATCACTTCAGTTGTTGTGGAAGACGATGTTGTACTAATTATTGGTGTTGTAGTTGGTACCTCAGGTGTTGTAGTGGTTGTTGTTGTTGTAGTGGGTGTTGTTGTTGGTCCAGGTGTAGGCACTGAAGTTGTTGTTTCTTTAGTAGTTGTTCCAGTTGTAGTTGTTGTGGTAGTTGATGTTGTGCTACTTACTGGTGTTGTAGTTGGTACCTCAGGTGTTGAAGTGGTTGTTGTGGTAGTGGTTGTTGTTGGTCCAGGTGTAGGCACTGAAGTTGTTGTTTCTTTAGTAGTTGTTCCAGTTGTAGTTGTTGTGGTAGT